>OX592710.1:47269-52269 GCA_951361185.1 Ochropacha duplaris | reverse complement strand
GCCTTACATATGGCCAGGAGTTCCGCCTGGTATACCGTGCAGTGCGGTGGCAGCTTGAGTTTGAGGGCTTTAGTTTCGACCCCACTTCTCCACAGAGATAGTGCGGCCCCAACTTTGCCCTCAATTTTGCTGCCATCCGTGTAGATAAGGACCGCTTGATTAGCGCGGTCCTGCACTTGTTGTTGGTCGACCAGACTCACGAACTCCAGGCACATATGTTCTGCAGGATGCGGGGCTTCGGTGAAGGCCACACCGCGTTCCACCTCCCGATCGCCCAGCACTGTCTGGGAAACTCCTCTCCTCGCCTCGTACAGGGCGGCTGCCTCCTGGATTCTGAGGTCGAGAGGAAGCATCCCAGACAGCACCAGTGCCGCGTTCAGGGAGACGGTGCGGTAGGCTCCACATATCTTCTGGGCAAATCCTCTTTGGACCGCGTTCAGCTGCCTCTGCACTCCAAGTTTCTTTGTTGCCGGCGCCCAGGCGCTGGAGGCATACGAGATCACTGGCTCCACCGTTGCCGTGTAGATGACACGGATCACGTCTGGGTGGAGCCCCCAGCTGATCTTGGCGGCTCTGGACAGTTGCTTGTATATGTTCAACGCCTTTCTGCAGATGTTCGCAGTGTGGGCGTTGAACGTCAGCTTGCTGTCGATTGTGAGCCCCAAGATCTTGATCTCGTCGGACATGCCAATGTCGACCCCTCCCATGCTCAGGAGAGGTGTGTCAAATTTAAGCTTCCGCGTTAAGACCATCGCCTTTGTCTTATGCGGGGCAAACTTCAGCTTATTTTTGACACCCCACTCCCGAACATACTCGAGAGCGGCATTGGCCTGTCGCTGTACCTCCAGCGCCGACTCGCCGGCAAACAACAGGACGACATCGTCGGCGAACGCCTGGCAGTAGTCGCCCCGCTGCTCTAGGCCTCTCAGCAATGGGTCGAGAAGAAGGTTCCAGAGGATGGGGCCGCCGATGGAGCCTTGTACGCAACCTTTGTTGGTGCTTTTGGCGTACTCCTCACCGGCGTACCTCACCCTTACCGTACGGTTCCGAAGGTAGCTGTCGATGACTCTCCTGATGTTCACCGGACACTTTTCCTCAGCCAGTCGGACTCTGATCGCAGGCCACCAGGCACTGTCGAAGGCTCCCTCTATGTCCAGCGATATCATGGTGATCAGCTTCTTCTTCGCTAGATAACCATGTATCTGCTGCATTAGGTCATAGAGGGAGTCCTCGGTGCTCCTCTGGGGCATGAATCCGTACTGGCGAGTACTCATCCGGGGAATCAGGTGCCATTGCAACCTTCGGACCACCATCTTCTCGAAGATCTTCCCCATCACTGAGAGCAAACCTATGGGCCGGTACGACTTTGGGTCGCGGTAGTCGTCCTTGCCGGGCTTTCGCAGGACGACTACGGTGGCTTCTTTCCAGGCTGTTGGGAAGCAGGACAATTCGAGGCATTTGTTGAGCAGGGCAAGGTGAAGTTCGGGGTCTTTGGAGATAACCTGGCTGCAGATGTCGGCGGTTAGTCCATCCGCCCCGGGGGCCTTCTTGGGGTTAAAGCTTTCCACCGCGGATTTCAGCTCTTGCAACGTAAACGGTGGGTCATGTTGTTCATCATGAGCCCAGCCGTTTACGTGCTCGGCTGAGGCTCTTGTCCATCGGTGGTCGGCATTGTCCCCACTTTCCAGGTCCTCCGGGTAGAAGGTCTCCGCCAACGTCCGCGCGGATTCCTGCTGGGTCATCTCTTTCCCGTCCTTCACTAGAGGTAGGTCCTCGTGCCTTGCGGCAGTTTTCCCTATAACCCTATAGATGCCCTGCCAAACCCCTTCCTTGTCCTGCTTCCCACAGAAGCTCTTCCAGCTCTCAGTTTGAGCTTTTGCTGCTTCCGCTTCATACTTTTCTCTCGCTTGCAGGTACTCCTCGACGACTTTTGCTCTCCGGACTGGCGCTGCACATCGGATCCTGCGCTTCCTGGTGGTGACTTCTCTCTTCATCTTCGCGAGTTCATCGGACCACCACGGCACGTTAAGTTTCTCCTTGGCTGTCTTTTTGGGGATATAGAGACCACACGCCTCTACAACACTACCTAGATATTTATCCAAAGTTTGTTCCAAATTTGTAAGTTCTTTAATTTTGACAATTTCGTTTACGTTAATTTTGTTTGCTACTTTTAACTGGTCCATCTTCTCATGAAGCTGGACCCAGTTAGCTTTTTTTGTATTGTAGATGCGTGTGGTTCTCTGAATGCGTATCCCCTTTGATCTCTGTAGGTTCAACTTAAAGGTGATGCCGTTGTGGTCCGAGCTCGTGAGGCCTTCCTCCACCTTCCAGTCTTCCACCAGGCCGAGAAGATCCGAAGTGCAGGCTGTCACGTCGACGTGACTCGTGTAGCGCCGACCACCCCGCACGGTGTCAAAAGTCGGGGTGTCGCCGTCGTTGAGTACCTGCAAGCCTATTTCCTCTAGAGCGCCCGCCATCTCCTCCCCTCTGTGGTCGACTCGTCCGCTTCCCCACCAGCTGCTTTTCGCGTTTGCATCGCCTCCTATTAGGATGGCCCTAGGCCCCAGCTCTTCGGCTATTCTGGCTAGATGCTCCAGGTATGGCCCAATGGGCTGGTCTGGCTCGAAGTAGTAGGATACGAGCGTGATCTCCCAGGCACTGGTTCGGATCCTCACCACCATGATGTTGTTAGTGGTGAGTTTTGGGCACTGTATGACATCAATGTCATTGTTGAATACGGCTATTGCCGCTTTGACAGTGCCCTCTCCATTGCCAGTGTTCTGGAAGATCCTCGCTCCCCTGTGATTCTTCATACTTCGAGCCCCGCCCACATAGGGTTCCTGAAGCAACGCCACGTCCAGCCTCTTTCTGCCCGATTCCAGCAGAAGTTCGCTGGTAGCGAGGTTCTTCCGCTGGAGGTTGGCCTGGGCTATCCTAATTGGCTTGCTACTGGTGGGATTCCACGTGGTGCCCTCAGCAATACGCAATGCTGGCCCGTGCCAATGCGTCCCACTTGCGCCTTACTGGACACTCCTCACTGAATGCGTTGTGTCCGGTTTGGTCCAGCTTGGCGCTTGTGCAGTTGCAGCACGATGGGAGCGCATTGGCGAGCCAGTCGGCGCATGCTGACTTCATGTGAGGCCCCCCGCAGTGGCTACACTTGACGACGGTTTCCTTACAGAACCGTCGCCCGTGCCCGTAGCCGAGGCACATGGAGCACTGCACGAGCGGAGATTGGTCCTCCGCTTCGACCTTTTGCAGGTCTACATGCACCGCTCCAGCCCCAACCACTCTCGACCAAATCGCGGGGGACGCACGCAACACCACGTGGCCGACATGGGGGTTTCTCGCTTTCCGGCGAAAGCGCACCTCCAGCCGGTCTTCCTCCTCTTTGAGACCCGAGAACAGGTCCCGGTTCTGGTTCCTCAGGGCCTTTATGACGTCTTCGTCAGTGTTGTACGACATCACGCCCTTCAGAACCAGGAGCGGGTCCCTGTTCTGGATCTCTTCTACAATGAGTCGACCACCCGTTCTTTGTAGGCGCTCCTTCACCTTCCGTCTTTCCTCCTCCGTCCCGCATCCCACAATAACTTTCCTATCTTTGGCCTTTCTGACACGGTCTACTTTTACCCATCCCTCTTTGGCATCGATGGCTTCTCGGATGCTGGCCAAAACTTCTTCACCTGTTTCGGTCTCATCACTGGAGGTGACCACGACGGAGTGCAGTGCGGCCCGTTCCGGCATCCGCCTGATGGGGTTCCCGGCTGCCGCACCCGCGTATGTGGTCCTCTCCAGTGCCAGGCTCTGCTTCTCTAGCATTTCTTTTAGGATGTCCAGCTTTTCGGTATTTGCTTTCAACAGTTTCTCGTGTTCTGCCATCTTGTTTAGCAGCCCGGTATCCTCATTTTTGTTTTCTTTAATATCTATCTGCTTCTTTTCTTCTAGCTGCTTACCTTTTCCTGCGTTTCCAGCTTCTTTTTCCTTCCCAGATTCTGACTCCTTGACGAGCTGGTACAACCTCTCCACTGCCTGGGTAACTCCCGCCTTGATATCCGTTTTCAGGTTGCGGGAGTTACCCAGGTGCAGTTTAGCCTTACTAAGGCAGGCTCTCGCCTCCGCCGTTCTGGAAGCAAAAGTTTGTCCCCTCGGTGGGCTCCCCGAAGCCTCCACTGAAGTTCGTCGGGCGGCTGCTTTGATTTCCTTTGCAGCAGCCGCTTTCGATGTCACCTTCGGAGGGCCCGCGGAGGCGACCACGGGAGCGGGGGTCGGGGATCTCGGCTTGTTTTCCGTAATACCCGACTCCCACTCCCCGATGCTCCTCCGTACGTGCGATGGCTGTGAAGCTGCCCTTTCCAGCTGCTCAGGAGACGCAGTAGGCTCAGAGGGAACGGCTACGCCTTTGGCGGGGGTTCTGAATCCGAACATTATCAGAGGGACGTTCGTAAAATAATTAAACAATAATGTTGTATAAAATCTCGGTTTGTAAAAGTTTTAAATTTGTGTTGAGTCTAACCTATTAATTATAAGACACCTTGTTGAGGATAAATTTCAATAAATAGATTAAAATGTACGTTCCGAATACGGAAGCAGTCAATATCCCAATAGGGTATGTCAAAAGACAAATTAAAAGTACAATATTGATAAATAGTAGATAATAATTGTATAAAATGTCTTAGAATTAATCTAAAGCTAAGGGTATCCGAATACGGAACTAGTCTAGGGCCCAATAAGACCCTATGTCAATTAAAACTAATAAAATAAAATAAAATAAAAATAATTTTTTGTTGCCAAGGTTGCCAAGCCTAGCTAGCGAAGCACAAACGGGTGGGTGGGAGGGCGATTTTTTGCGATTTTTGTAAAATTTTGATGGAATTTATGGTCGGAGAATGCCGTGGGTGGTCTTAAAAGACGGGTCCCGTCAAGGGGCACTCGATCGCGTCGAAATATGGAGTATGCTGCTTATAAAATTTGGAAGAAAATTTGAATTTTGTCTAATTTTA
>OX592710.1:2500-47069 GCA_951361185.1 Ochropacha duplaris | reverse complement strand
GGTACCGGAGTACGTACGCGTCTTGCCGTGTAGCACACGATCGTGTCAAAAACACTGATGGCTCTAATAGAAAATGATGAAGAAATTTTGAAAAAAGTAAAATTTTTTACAAGTTATCTATGAAAATATTTTTTCTGAATATGGCAACACTAAATTTTTATAATGTAGTCGCAACGGGGTCAATAAATTAAACGATATAACAAAAAGAATTATATCGATATCTCAATTTTTAACGTTTTAATTGATGTTTTTTCTATACTTTGTGCACGCTTAGGTAGACTTTATGTATGTATATATGTAATGATTTTTTGCGATTTTTGTAAAATTTTGATGGAATTTATGGTCGGAGAATGCCGTGGGTGGTCTTAAAAGACGGGTCCCGTCAAGGGGCACTCGATCGCGTCGAAATATGGAGTATGCTGCTTATAAAATTTGGAAGAAATTTGAATTTTGTCTAATTTTATGTGTAAATTTAATCTAATATTTTTGTTTTTTCAGGTTTTGGTGATCGGACAACTCAGCTGGTGGTACCGGAGTACGCGTCTTGCCGTGTAGCACACGATCGTGTCAAAAACACTGATGGCTCTAATAGAAAATGATGAAGAAATTTTGAAAAAAGTAAAATTTTTTACAAGTTATCTATGAAAATATTTTTTCTGAATATGGCAACACTAAATTTTTATAATGTAGTCGCAACGGGGTCAATAAATTAAACGATATAACAAAAAGAATTATATCGATATCTCAATTTTTAACGTTTTAATTGATGTTTTTTCTATACTTTGTGCACGCTTAGGTAGACTTTATGTATGTATATATGTAATGATTTTTTGCGATTTTTGTAAAATTTTGATGGAATTTATGGTCGGAGAATGCCGTGGGTGGTCTTAAAAGACGGGTCCCGTCAAGGGGCACTCGATCGCGTCGAAATATGGAGTATGCTGCTTATAAAATTTGGAAGAAAATTTGAATTTTGTCTAATTTTATGTGTAAATTTAATCTAATATTTTGTTTTTTCAGGTTTTGGTGATCGACAACTCAGCTGGTGGTACCGAGTACGCGTCTTGCCGTGTAGCACACGATCGTGTCAAAAACACTGATGGCTCTAATAGAAAATGATGAAGAAATTTTGAAAAAAGTAAAATTTTTTACAAGTTATCTATGAAAATATTTTTTCTGAATATGGCAACACTAAATTTTTATAATGTAGTCGCAACGGGGTCAATAAATTAAACGATATAACAAAAAGAATTATATCGATATCTCAATTTTTAACGTTTTAATTGATGTTTTTTCTATACTTTGTGCACGCTTAGGTAGACTTTATGTATGTATATATGTAATGATTTTTTGCGATTTTTGTAAAATTTTGATGGAATTTATGGTCGGAGAATGCCGTGGGTGGTCTTAAAAGACGGGTCCCGTCAAGGGGCACTCGATCGCGTCGAAATATGGAGTATGCTGCTTATAAAATTTGGAAGAAAATTTGAATTTTGTCTAATTTTATGTGTAAATTTAATCTAATATTTTTGTTTTTTCAGGTTTTGGTGATCGGACAACTCAGCTGGTGGTACCGGAGTACGCGTCTTGCCGTGTAGCACACGATCGTGTCAAAAACACTGATGGCTCTAATAGAAAATGATGAAGAAATTTTGAAAAAAGTAAAATTTTTTACAAGTTATCTATGAAAATATTTTTTCTGAATATGGCAACACTAAATTTTTATAATGTAGTCGCAACGGGGTCAATAAATTAAACGATATAACAAAAAGAATTATATCGATATCTCAATTTTTAACGTTTTAATTGATGTTTTTTCTATACTTTGTGCACGCTTAGGTAGACTTTATGTATGTATATATGTAATGATTTTTTGCGATTTTTGTAAAATTTTGATGGAATTTATGGTCGGAGAATGCCGTGGGTGGTCTTAAAAGACGGGTCCCGTCAAGGGGCACTCGATCGCGTCGAAATATGGAGTATGCTGCTTATAAAATTTGGAAGAAAATTTGAATTTTGTCTAATTTTATGTGTAAATTTAATCTAATATTTTTGTTTTTTCAGGTTTTGGTGATCGGACAACTCAGCTGGTGGTACCGGAGTACGCGTCTTGCCGTGTAGCACACGATCGTGTCAAAAACACTGATGGCTCTAATAGAAAATGATGAAGAAATTTTGAAAAAAGTAAAATTTTTTACAAGTTATCTATGAAAATATTTTTTCTGAATATGGCAACACTAAATTTTTATAATGTAGTCGCAACGGGGTCAATAAATTAAACGATATAACAAAAAGAATTATATCGATATCTCAATTTTTAACGTTTTAATTGATGTTTTTTCTATACTTTGTGCACGCTTAGGTAGACTTTATGTATGTATATATGTAATGATTTTTTGCGATTTTTGTAAAATTTTGATGGAATTTATGGTCGGAGAATGCCGTGGGTGGTCTTAAAAGACGGGTCCCGTCAAGGGGCACTCGATCGCGTCGAAATATGGAGTATGCTGCTTATAAAATTTGGAAGAAAATTTGAATTTTGTCTAATTTTATGTGTAAATTTAATCTAATATTTTTGTTTTTTCAGGTTTTGGTGATCGGACAACTCAGCTGGTGGTACCGGAGTACGCGTCTTGCCGTGTAGCACACGATCGTGTCAAAAACACTGATGGCTCTAATAGAAAATGATGAAGAAATTTTGAAAAAAGTAAAATTTTTTACAAGTTATCTATGAAAATATTTTTTCTGAATATGGCAACACTAAATTTTTATAATGTAGTCGCAACGGGGTCAATAAATTAAACGATATAACAAAAAGAATTATATCGATATCTCAATTTTTAACGTTTTAATTGATGTTTTTTCTATACTTTGTGCACGCTTAGGTAGACTTTATGTATGTATATATGTAATGATTTTTTGCGATTTTTGTAAAATTTTGATGGAATTTATGGTCGGAGAATGCCGTGGGTGGTCTTAAAAGACGGGTCCCGTCAAGGGGCACTCGATCGCGTCGAAATATGGAGTATGCTGCTTATAAAATTTGGAAGAAAATTTGAATTTTGTCTAATTTTATGTGTAAATTTAATCTAATATTTTTGTTTTTTCAGGTTTTGGTGATCGGACAACTCAGCTGGTGGTACCGGAGTACGCGTCTTGCCGTGTAGCACACGATCGTGTCAAAAACACTGATGGCTCTAATAGAAAATGATGAAGAAATTTTGAAAAAAGTAAAATTTTTTACAAGTTATCTATGAAAATATTTTTTCTGAATATGGCAACACTAAATTTTTATAATGTAGTCGCAACGGGGTCAATAAATTAAACGATATAACAAAAAGAATTATATCGATATCTCAATTTTTAACGTTTTAATTGATGTTTTTTCTATACTTTGTGCACGCTTAGGTAGACTTTATGTATGTATATATGTAATGATTTTTTGCGATTTTTGTAAAATTTTGATGGAATTTATGGTCGGAGAATGCCGTGGGTGGTCTTAAAAGACGGGTCCCGTCAAGGGGCACTCGATCGCGTCGAAATATGGAGTATGCTGCTTATAAAATTTGGAAGAAAATTTGAATTTTGTCTAATTTTATGTGTAAATTTAATCTAATATTTTTGTTTTTTCAGGTTTTGGTGATCGGACAACTCAGCTGGTGGTACCGGAGTACGCGTCTTGCCGTGTAGCACACGATCGTGTCAAAAACACTGATGGCTCTAATAGAAAATGATGAAGAAATTTTGAAAAAAGTAAAATTTTTTACAAGTTATCTATGAAAATATTTTTTCTGAATATGGCAACACTAAATTTTTATAATGTAGTCGCAACGGGGTCAATAAATTAAACGATATAACAAAAAGAATTATATCGATATCTCAATTTTTAACGTTTTAATTGATGTTTTTTCTATACTTTGTGCACGCTTAGGTAGACTTTATGTATGTATATATGTAATGATTTTTTGCGATTTTTGTAAAATTTTGATGGAATTTATGGTCGGAGAATGCCGTGGGTGGTCTTAAAAGACGGGTCCCGTCAAGGGGCACTCGATCGCGTCGAAATATGGAGTATGCTGCTTATAAAATTTGGAAGAAAATTTGAATTTTGTCTAATTTTATGTGTAAATTTAATCTAATATTTTTGTTTTTTCAGGTTTTGGTGATCGGACAACTCAGCTGGTGGTACCGGAGTACGCGTCTTGCCGTGTAGCACACGATCGTGTCAAAAACACTGATGGCTCTAATAGAAAATGATGAAGAAATTTTGAAAAAAGTAAAATTTTTTACAAGTTATCTATGAAAATATTTTTTCTGAATATGGCAACACTAAATTTTTATAATGTAGTCGCAACGGGGTCAATAAATTAAACGATATAACAAAAAGAATTATATCGATATCTCAATTTTTAACGTTTTAATTGATGTTTTTTCTATACTTTGTGCACGCTTAGGTAGACTTTATGTATGTATATATGTAATGATTTTTTGCGATTTTTGTAAAATTTTGATGGAATTTATGGTCGGAGAATGCCGTGGGTGGTCTTAAAAGACGGGTCCCGTCAAGGGGCACTCGATCGCGTCGAAATATGGAGTATGCTGCTTATAAAATTTGGAAGAAAATTTGAATTTTGTCTAATTTTATGTGTAAATTTAATCTAATATTTTTGTTTTTTCAGGTTTTGGTGATCGGACAACTCAGCTGGTGGTACCGGAGTACGCGTCTTGCCGTGTAGCACACGATCGTGTCAAAAACACTGATGGCTCTAATAGAAAATGATGAAGAAATTTTGAAAAAAGTAAAATTTTTTACAAGTTATCTATGAAAATATTTTTTCTGAATATGGCAACACTAAATTTTTATAATGTAGTCGCAACGGGGTCAATAAATTAAACGATATAACAAAAAGAATTATATCGATATCTCAATTTTTAACGTTTTAATTGATGTTTTTTCTATACTTTGTGCACGCTTAGGTAGACTTTATGTATGTATATATGTAATGATTTTTTGCGATTTTTGTAAAATTTTGATGGAATTTATGGTCGGAGAATGCCGTGGGTGGTCTTAAAAGACGGGTCCCGTCAAGGGGCACTCGATCGCGTCGAAATATGGAGTATGCTGCTTATAAAATTTGGAAGAAAATTTGAATTTTGTCTAATTTTATGTGTAAATTTAATCTAATATTTTTGTTTTTTCAGGTTTTGGTGATCGGACAACTCAGCTGGTGGTACCGGAGTACGCGTCTTGCCGTGTAGCACACGATCGTGTCAAAAACACTGATGGCTCTAATAGAAAATGATGAAGAAATTTTGAAAAAAGTAAAATTTTTTACAAGTTATCTATGAAAATATTTTTTCTGAATATGGCAACACTAAATTTTTATAATGTAGTCGCAACGGGGTCAATAAATTAAACGATATAACAAAAAGAATTATATCGATATCTCAATTTTTAACGTTTTAATTGATGTTTTTTCTATACTTTGTGCACGCTTAGGTAGACTTTATGTATGTATATATGTAATGATTTTTTGCGATTTTTGTAAAATTTTGATGGAATTTATGGTCGGAGAATGCCGTGGGTGGTCTTAAAAGACGGGTCCCGTCAAGGGGCACTCGATCGCGTCGAAATATGGAGTATGCTGCTTATAAAATTTGGAAGAAAATTTGAATTTTGTCTAATTTTATGTGTAAATTTAATCTAATATTTTTGTTTTTTCAGGTTTTGGTGATCGGACAACTCAGCTGGTGGTACCGGAGTACGCGTCTTGCCGTGTAGCACACGATCGTGTCAAAAACACTGATGGCTCTAATAGAAAATGATGAAGAAATTTTGAAAAAAGTAAAATTTTTTACAAGTTATCTATGAAAATATTTTTTCTGAATATGGCAACACTAAATTTTTATAATGTAGTCGCAACGGGGTCAATAAATTAAACGATATAACAAAAAGAATTATATCGATATCTCAATTTTTAACGTTTTAATTGATGTTTTTTCTATACTTTGTGCACGCTTAGGTAGACTTTATGTATGTATATATGTAATGATTTTTTGCGATTTTTGTAAAATTTTGATGGAATTTATGGTCGGAGAATGCCGTGGGTGGTCTTAAAAGACGGGTCCCGTCAAGGGGCACTCGATCGCGTCGAAATATGGAGTATGCTGCTTATAAAATTTGGAAGAAAATTTGAATTTTGTCTAATTTTATGTGTAAATTTAATCTAATATTTTTGTTTTTTCAGGTTTTGGTGATCGGACAACTCAGCTGGTGGTACCGGAGTACGCGTCTTGCCGTGTAGCACACGATCGTGTCAAAAACACTGATGGCTCTAATAGAAAATGATGAAGAAATTTTGAAAAAAGTAAAATTTTTTACAAGTTATCTATGAAAATATTTTTTCTGAATATGGCAACACTAAATTTTTATAATGTAGTCGCAACGGGGTCAATAAATTAAACGATATAACAAAAAGAATTATATCGATATCTCAATTTTTAACGTTTTAATTGATGTTTTTTCTATACTTTGTGCACGCTTAGGTAGACTTTATGTATGTATATATGTAATGATTTTTTGCGATTTTTGTAAAATTTTGATGGAATTTATGGTCGGAGAATGCCGTGGGTGGTCTTAAAAGACGGGTCCCGTCAAGGGGCACTCGATCGCGTCGAAATATGGAGTATGCTGCTTATAAAATTTGGAAGAAAATTTGAATTTTGTCTAATTTTATGTGTAAATTTAATCTAATATTTTTGTTTTTTCAGGTTTTGGTGATCGGACAACTCAGCTGGTGGTACCGGAGTACGCGTCTTGCCGTGTAGCACACGATCGTGTCAAAAACACTGATGGCTCTAATAGAAAATGATGAAGAAATTTTGAAAAAAGTAAAATTTTTTACAAGTTATCTATGAAAATATTTTTTCTGAATATGGCAACACTAAATTTTTATAATGTAGTCGCAACGGGGTCAATAAATTAAACGATATAACAAAAAGAATTATATCGATATCTCAATTTTTAACGTTTTAATTGATGTTTTTTCTATACTTTGTGCACGCTTAGGTAGACTTTATGTATGTATATATGTAATGATTTTTTGCGATTTTTGTAAAATTTTGATGGAATTTATGGTCGGAGAATGCCGTGGGTGGTCTTAAAAGACGGGTCCCGTCAAGGGGCACTCGATCGCGTCGAAATATGGAGTATGCTGCTTATAAAATTTGGAAGAAAATTTGAATTTTGTCTAATTTTATGTGTAAATTTAATCTAATATTTTTGTTTTTTCAGGTTTTGGTGATCGGACAACTCAGCTGGTGGTACCGGAGTACGCGTCTTGCCGTGTAGCACACGATCGTGTCAAAAACACTGATGGCTCTAATAGAAAATGATGAAGAAATTTTGAAAAAAGTAAAATTTTTTACAAGTTATCTATGAAAATATTTTTTCTGAATATGGCAACACTAAATTTTTATAATGTAGTCGCAACGGGGTCAATAAATTAAACGATATAACAAAAAGAATTATATCGATATCTCAATTTTTAACGTTTTAATTGATGTTTTTTCTATACTTTGTGCACGCTTAGGTAGACTTTATGTATGTATATATGTAATGATTTTTTGCGATTTTTGTAAAATTTTGATGGAATTTATGGTCGGAGAATGCCGTGGGTGGTCTTAAAAGACGGGTCCCGTCAAGGGGCACTCGATCGCGTCGAAATATGGAGTATGCTGCTTATAAAATTTGGAAGAAAATTTGAATTTTGTCTAATTTTATGTGTAAATTTAATCTAATATTTTTGTTTTTTCAGGTTTTGGTGATCGGACAACTCAGCTGGTGGTACCGGAGTACGCGTCTTGCCGTGTAGCACACGATCGTGTCAAAAACACTGATGGCTCTAATAGAAAATGATGAAGAAATTTTGAAAAAAGTAAAATTTTTTACAAGTTATCTATGAAAATATTTTTTCTGAATATGGCAACACTAAATTTTTATAATGTAGTCGCAACGGGGTCAATAAATTAAACGATATAACAAAAAGAATTATATCGATATCTCAATTTTTAACGTTTTAATTGATGTTTTTTCTATACTTTGTGCACGCTTAGGTAGACTTTATGTATGTATATATGTAATGATTTTTTGCGATTTTTGTAAAATTTTGATGGAATTTATGGTCGGAGAATGCCGTGGGTGGTCTTAAAAGACGGGTCCCGTCAAGGGGCACTCGATCGCGTCGAAATATGGAGTATGCTGCTTATAAAATTTGGAAGAAAATTTGAATTTTGTCTAATTTTATGTGTAAATTTAATCTAATATTTTTGTTTTTTCAGGTTTTGGTGATCGGACAACTCAGCTGGTGGTACCGGAGTACGCGTCTTGCCGTGTAGCACACGATCGTGTCAAAAACACTGATGGCTCTAATAGAAAATGATGAAGAAATTTTGAAAAAAGTAAAATTTTTTACAAGTTATCTATGAAAATATTTTTTCTGAATATGGCAACACTAAATTTTTATAATGTAGTCGCAACGGGGTCAATAAATTAAACGATATAACAAAAAGAATTATATCGATATCTCAATTTTTAACGTTTTAATTGATGTTTTTTCTATACTTTGTGCACGCTTAGGTAGACTTTATGTATGTATATATGTAATGATTTTTTGCGATTTTTGTAAAATTTTGATGGAATTTATGGTCGGAGAATGCCGTGGGTGGTCTTAAAAGACGGGTCCCGTCAAGGGGCACTCGATCGCGTCGAAATATGGAGTATGCTGCTTATAAAATTTGGAAGAAAATTTGAATTTTGTCTAATTTTATGTGTAAATTTAATCTAATATTTTTGTTTTTTCAGGTTTTGGTGATCGGACAACTCAGCTGGTGGTACCGGAGTACGCGTCTTGCCGTGTAGCACACGATCGTGTCAAAAACACTGATGGCTCTAATAGAAAATGATGAAGAAATTTTGAAAAAAGTAAAATTTTTTACAAGTTATCTATGAAAATATTTTTTCTGAATATGGCAACACTAAATTTTTATAATGTAGTCGCAACGGGGTCAATAAATTAAACGATATAACAAAAAGAATTATATCGATATCTCAATTTTTAACGTTTTAATTGATGTTTTTTCTATACTTTGTGCACGCTTAGGTAGACTTTATGTATGTATATATGTAATGATTTTTTGCGATTTTTGTAAAATTTTGATGGAATTTATGGTCGGAGAATGCCGTGGGTGGTCTTAAAAGACGGGTCCCGTCAAGGGGCACTCGATCGCGTCGAAATATGGAGTATGCTGCTTATAAAATTTGGAAGAAAATTTGAATTTTGTCTAATTTTATGTGTAAATTTAATCTAATATTTTTGTTTTTTCAGGTTTTGGTGATCGGACAACTCAGCTGGTGGTACCGGAGTACGCGTCTTGCCGTGTAGCACACGATCGTGTCAAAAACACTGATGGCTCTAATAGAAAATGATGAAGAAATTTTGAAAAAAGTAAAATTTTTTACAAGTTATCTATGAAAATATTTTTTCTGAATATGGCAACACTAAATTTTTATAATGTAGTCGCAACGGGGTCAATAAATTAAACGATATAACAAAAAGAATTATATCGATATCTCAATTTTTAACGTTTTAATTGATGTTTTTTCTATACTTTGTGCACGCTTAGGTAGACTTTATGTATGTATATATGTAATGATTTTTTGCGATTTTTGTAAAATTTTGATGGAATTTATGGTCGGAGAATGCCGTGGGTGGTCTTAAAAGACGGGTCCCGTCAAGGGGCACTCGATCGCGTCGAAATATGGAGTATGCTGCTTATAAAATTTGGAAGAAAATTTGAATTTTGTCTAATTTTATGTGTAAATTTAATCTAATATTTTTGTTTTTTCAGGTTTTGGTGATCGGACAACTCAGCTGGTGGTACCGGAGTACGCGTCTTGCCGTGTAGCACACGATCGTGTCAAAAACACTGATGGCTCTAATAGAAAATGATGAAGAAATTTTGAAAAAAGTAAAATTTTTTACAAGTTATCTATGAAAATATTTTTTCTGAATATGGCAACACTAAATTTTTATAATGTAGTCGCAACGGGGTCAATAAATTAAACGATATAACAAAAAGAATTATATCGATATCTCAATTTTTAACGTTTTAATTGATGTTTTTTCTATACTTTGTGCACGCTTAGGTAGACTTTATGTATGTATATATGTAATGATTTTTTGCGATTTTTGTAAAATTTTGATGGAATTTATGGTCGGAGAATGCCGTGGGTGGTCTTAAAAGACGGGTCCCGTCAAGGGGCACTCGATCGCGTCGAAATATGGAGTATGCTGCTTATAAAATTTGGAAGAAAATTTGAATTTTGTCTAATTTTATGTGTAAATTTAATCTAATATTTTTGTTTTTTCAGGTTTTGGTGATCGGACAACTCAGCTGGTGGTACCGGAGTACGCGTCTTGCCGTGTAGCACACGATCGTGTCAAAAACACTGATGGCTCTAATAGAAAATGATGAAGAAATTTTGAAAAAAGTAAAATTTTTTACAAGTTATCTATGAAAATATTTTTTCTGAATATGGCAACACTAAATTTTTATAATGTAGTCGCAACGGGGTCAATAAATTAAACGATATAACAAAAAGAATTATATCGATATCTCAATTTTTAACGTTTTAATTGATGTTTTTTCTATACTTTGTGCACGCTTAGGTAGACTTTATGTATGTATATATGTAATGATTTTTTGCGATTTTTGTAAAATTTTGATGGAATTTATGGTCGGAGAATGCCGTGGGTGGTCTTAAAAGACGGGTCCCGTCAAGGGGCACTCGATCGCGTCGAAATATGGAGTATGCTGCTTATAAAATTTGGAAGAAAATTTGAATTTTGTCTAATTTTATGTGTAAATTTAATCTAATATTTTTGTTTTTTCAGGTTTTGGTGATCGGACAACTCAGCTGGTGGTACCGGAGTACGCGTCTTGCCGTGTAGCACACGATCGTGTCAAAAACACTGATGGCTCTAATAGAAAATGATGAAGAAATTTTGAAAAAAGTAAAATTTTTTACAAGTTATCTATGAAAATATTTTTTCTGAATATGGCAACACTAAATTTTTATAATGTAGTCGCAACGGGGTCAATAAATTAAACGATATAACAAAAAGAATTATATCGATATCTCAATTTTTAACGTTTTAATTGATGTTTTTTCTATACTTTGTGCACGCTTAGGTAGACTTTATGTATGTATATATGTAATGATTTTTTGCGATTTTTGTAAAATTTTGATGGAATTTATGGTCGGAGAATGCCGTGGGTGGTCTTAAAAGACGGGTCCCGTCAAGGGGCACTCGATCGCGTCGAAATATGGAGTATGCTGCTTATAAAATTTGGAAGAAAATTTGAATTTTGTCTAATTTTATGTGTAAATTTAATCTAATATTTTTGTTTTTTCAGGTTTTGGTGATCGGACAACTCAGCTGGTGGTACCGGAGTACGCGTCTTGCCGTGTAGCACACGATCGTGTCAAAAACACTGATGGCTCTAATAGAAAATGATGAAGAAATTTTGAAAAAAGTAAAATTTTTTACAAGTTATCTATGAAAATATTTTTTCTGAATATGGCAACACTAAATTTTTATAATGTAGTCGCAACGGGGTCAATAAATTAAACGATATAACAAAAAGAATTATATCGATATCTCAATTTTTAACGTTTTAATTGATGTTTTTTCTATACTTTGTGCACGCTTAGGTAGACTTTATGTATGTATATATGTAATGATTTTTTGCGATTTTTGTAAAATTTTGATGGAATTTATGGTCGGAGAATGCCGTGGGTGGTCTTAAAAGACGGGTCCCGTCAAGGGGCACTCGATCGCGTCGAAATATGGAGTATGCTGCTTATAAAATTTGGAAGAAAATTTGAATTTTGTCTAATTTTATGTGTAAATTTAATCTAATATTTTTGTTTTTTCAGGTTTTGGTGATCGGACAACTCAGCTGGTGGTACCGGAGTACGCGTCTTGCCGTGTAGCACACGATCGTGTCAAAAACACTGATGGCTCTAATAGAAAATGATGAAGAAATTTTGAAAAAAGTAAAATTTTTTACAAGTTATCTATGAAAATATTTTTTCTGAATATGGCAACACTAAATTTTTATAATGTAGTCGCAACGGGGTCAATAAATTAAACGATATAACAAAAAGAATTATATCGATATCTCAATTTTTAACGTTTTAATTGATGTTTTTTCTATACTTTGTGCACGCTTAGGTAGACTTTATGTATGTATATATGTAATGATTTTTTGCGATTTTTGTAAAATTTTGATGGAATTTATGGTCGGAGAATGCCGTGGGTGGTCTTAAAAGACGGGTCCCGTCAAGGGGCACTCGATCGCGTCGAAATATGGAGTATGCTGCTTATAAAATTTGGAAGAAAATTTGAATTTTGTCTAATTTTATGTGTAAATTTAATCTAATATTTTAGTTTTTTCAGGTTTTGGTGATCGGACAACTCAGCTGGTGGTACCGGAGTACGCGTCTTGCCGTGTAGCACACGATCGTGTCAAAAACACTGATGGCTCTAATAGAAAATGATGAAGAAATTTTGAAAAAAGTAAAATTTTTTACAAGTTATCTATGAAAATATTTTTTCTGAATATGGCAACACTAAATTTTTATAATGTAGTCGCAACGGGGTCAATAAATTAAACGATATAACAAAAAGAATTATATCGATATCTCAATTTTTAACGTTTTAATTGATGTTTTTTCTATACTTTGTGCACGCTTAGGTAGACTTTATGTATGTATATATGTAATGATTTTTTGCGATTTTTGTAAAATTTTGATGGAATTTATGGTCGGAGAATGCCGTGGGTGGTCTTAAAAGACGGGTCCCGTCAAGGGGCACTCGATCGCGTCGAAATATGGAGTATGCTGCTTATAAAATTTGGAAGAAAATTTGAATTTTGTCTAATTTTATGTGTAAATTTAATCTAATATTTTTGTTTTTTCAGGTTTTGGTGATCGGACAACTCAGCTGGTGGTACCGGAGTACGCGTCTTGCCGTGTAGCACACGATCGTGTCAAAAACACTGATGGCTCTAATAGAAAATGATGAAGAAATTTTGAAAAAAGTAAAATTTTTTACAAGTTATCTATGAAAATATTTTTTCTGAATATGGCAACACTAAATTTTTATAATGTAGTCGCAACGGGGTCAATAAATTAAACGATATAACAAAAAGAATTATATCGATATCTCAATTTTTAACGTTTTAATTGATGTTTTTTCTATACTTTGTGCACGCTTAGGTAGACTTTATGTATGTATATATGTAATGATTTTTTGCGATTTTTGTAAAATTTTGATGGAATTTATGGTCGGAGAATGCCGTGGGTGGTCTTAAAAGACGGGTCCCGTCAAGGGGCACTCGATCGCGTCGAAATATGGAGTATGCTGCTTATAAAATTTGGAAGAAAATTTGAATTTTGTCTAATTTTATGTGTAAATTTAATCTAATATTTTTGTTTTTTCAGGTTTTGGTGATCGGACAACTCAGCTGGTGGTACCGGAGTACGCGTCTTGCCGTGTAGCACACGATCGTGTCAAAAACACTGATGGCTCTAATAGAAAATGATGAAGAAATTTTGAAAAAAGTAAAATTTTTTACAAGTTATCTATGAAAATATTTTTTCTGAATATGGCAACACTAAATTTTTATAATGTAGTCGCAACGGGGTCAATAAATTAAACGATATAACAAAAAGAATTATATCGATATCTCAATTTTTAACGTTTTAATTGATGGTTAGGTTAGGTTAGGTTAGGTTAGGTTAGGTTAGGTTAGGTTAGGTTAGGTTAGGTTAGGTTAGGTTAGGTTAGGTTAGGTTAGGTTAGGTTAGGTTAGGTTAGGTTAGGTTAGGTTAGGTTAGGTTAGGTTAGGTTAGGTTAGGTTTTTTTTTTTTTTTTTTTTTTTTTTTTTTTTTTTTATCCTGTCCGGGAGCGACTATGCGTCCCGGCCCGCGAGCTAATACCTACTCCTATTTATAGTGGAGTATCATTACAATCTAAATTTATTTCTTCTTACTTTATTTCATTTATTAAACACTCTTTTAATTACATAAATATAAACATATTATTATTTATTAAAATAAAATACAAATAAAATACAAATAAAATAATTACTTAAAATAACTTAGGATAACTTAAAGCTATCATGCTGTGCGGGCCGCATGAAACCATGTGACTGCAGTCACACGGTCCATGCAGCCAGCACCTAAATGCAGTGCAATGGGTGATCTATCGGATGATAGTCCACCCCTGCGAGTTTTACATCCGTGCTAACATGCTTACCTCCCCCCCTTGGAATATGACACAGCAGACAGTTAAGAACCTAATATTAATAATTTTGTACCCTTGTAGTGTGGGTTGCACCTAATGCAACCTAGCTATTCCCGGATAAATACTAATTATCATTTTCAACATTACTATAATACTATAACATTACTATAATCACTATAATTGAATTTACATTTTACAATTTCATTTTTTTTTTTTTTTTTTTTTTTTTTTCATCATATTAATATAGATTAGATTATACGAATACAGATTCATTACATTAATTTCCTTGTGTTATTGTAAATTTTACTTAACTAATTAAATGCAGACAATTGAATCCCTATTCTTAAGTTTAATTGCATAACAAAATAACAACTTATTAATTGCATAAGGTTTCACAATATTAATTTTCACATTTCTTCATTTACACATTAAATTCCATTTTACTCGTACCATTTATTACATTATTTTAATAAGACGTTTTTAATCAATTGCACATTAGATTATATTATATCATTCATTACATTATTTTAATCAGTTATTTTTATTAATTGCACATTAAATTACATTTTTCAATTCATCACAAAGTTGATTTTCATTGATTTACCCTGAACTACATTAACTATATCGTGCCAATCTATAATACTAACAATCTAGAGTTCTAGCTTACAGGGCAGTCTTAACCTTATCTCTAGACAGTAGAGCCATTTGCCCTGGAGGCCCTGGTCACGACCGCCTCAGCAAACTCAAGGAAAACCTGGCGGCTGTCGCTGTCACCGATTGCAGTTACGAGGCTATACCTATCCAAAACATAACCCAGCTTGCACTCACAATTATACCTGAGGACGCCAAACCTGGGGCACTCCGCCAGGACGTGCACGACGGTCTCATCCGTCTGCCCATCACATGAACAGGCAGACGTGGCGCACAACTTAAACCTATTGAGGTAATGCCTGAAGCCTCCGTGCCCCGTCAACAGCTGCGCCCGGAGGTTTGTCATCCTCAGTCCTGCCAGGGCCTTGTGCGCCGCACGCACGTCCGGAAAGAAGATTCTGGTGGTCGCACCCGCAGTCGCCGCCTGGTATTCAGCCTGCCATGTAGTCAAGGTACAGTCCCTAATGAGGTGCTTGGCGTAGGAGATCGGGAAGGCATCATACATTGGTGATTGTCTGTTATGTAGAGCTGCGTCCTTGGCCAATTCGTCCGCCCTTTCGTTGCCGACAATTCCAGTGTGCGCTCGCACCCAGTGGAAAACCACTGATCCGCCGCAGGTTTCTATTTCATCCAGTCGCCGCCGCACGCGAGCTACTAGGGGATGAAGCGTCTCAGGGTTGGCAATACCCTCCAGTGCAGATCTGGAATCGCTGAGCACGTTCAGGCTGCGAAGCCGAAGTGTGACCGCAACCTCCAGTGCCTTTAGTATAGCGCAGAGCTCCGCCTGGTGGACGCTGCAGTAATTTTCCAGTCTGAACTTCGCCGCCCTTCGCTCCACTCCGTTCTCCCACAAAGAGACAGCCCCACCGACCCTACCCTCCAGCTTGCTCCCATCTGTATAGGCGAGGGGGTATTCATTTGGGATAGCCCGGACCTGTTCTTCAGTCTCAATGAGCCCGTAGCGCATTCGCTTCCTCAGAGCAGGATGCGGGAGGTCAAACGGGCTTATCCGCCTCTGTATGACTCTGTCCGGCATCTGCGGCAGCTGTCCACCCCTCTTAACCTCGAAGATGGCCAATTGCTCGTTAGCCCTATGTGTCAAAGGCAGGATTCCCGCCAGGACGGTGCTGGCGGCGAAGGAGACCGTGCGGTGTGTCTTTGCAATTCGGATTGCAAACTGTCTTGTGATTCTATCAAGTTTCTTTCGTGCGTATATCCTTTTGGCAACAGGGGCCCATGCCGCAGCGGCGTACAGTACCGTGGGCTCTACGACCGCCATATAAATGGTTCTAATAATGTCGGAGTTCAGACCCCATTGTGCTCTGGCAGCTCTGGACACCATCTTGTACAACCTGCAGACCCTGTCCTGTAAGGCGTCCAAATGCATCGCAAAATTGAGGTTCCGGTCCAGCACAGTCCCTAAGATCTTCAGATGCGTGCCAAGGGCAATATCTATCTGGCCCATTCGCAACCTAGGTTCATCATATTTAAGTTTCCTGGTGATGAGGACGGCCTGGGTCTTTTCAGGAGCAAGCGTCATCTTTCTTGAGAACGACCACCGTGACACACACTCCAATGCGGCTCCAACCATGTTTTCGAGGTCACTCGCAGAGTGTGCGGCCGCCACAATAAGTAGGTCGTCCGCGTATGCCTGAAGGTGTACGCCCGCCGCCTCCGTCTCCCGCAGCAAGGAGTCCAACTGGACGTTCCAGAGCATAGGGCCGCACGTGGATCCTTGGATACAGCCCCTGTTAGTGTCCCTGGTAATTTCTGCTCCTGCGTACTTTAGACTCACTGTTCGGTCTTTGAGGTAGCTGTATATTAATTTCAGTGTTGATCTTTCAACGCCCAGGTCGCCCAGTTCACCCAGGATTGCCGGCCACCATGCATTGTCGAATGCCCCCTGTATGTCTAGGGACACAACAACCACTAATTTCTTTTCATTGACTCCTTGCCTGATAAGAGAAACCGCATCGTATAGAGCATCCTCAGCGCTGACCTGTGGGGTGAAGCCATACTGTCTACTGCTTAGCTTACGCTCATGGCCTAATTGCCATTGCAGCCGATTTGTTAGCAGCTTCTCCAGCACCTTGGCAAGCACCGGCAGTAGGCCAATCGGGCGATATGATCTCGGATGAGCAGGATCCTTCCCTGGCTTTGGGATGACCTTGATCGTAGCCCTTTTCCAGGCCATCGGGAAAAATCCCAAGCGCAGGCACCTGTTAAAAATTCCCAGCAAGGCTTCGGGATTTGCCCGGTATGCTGCATCACAGATGTCCGAGGTTAGTCCATCCCTCCCAGGCGCTTTCCCAGGATCCATGTTCTTAAGAACCGCCTCTACCTCTTCCGCAGTAAATTCTTTTATTTGTGCCCCTTCCATCGGTGGCATCTCTCGTCTACTCTGTTCGACTTTTTGTCTGAGCAGCTGGTGTTCCAGGTCATCATCCTCAGCGTTATCCTCAGGGTAGAATGTATTTGCGAGTAGGCGCGCCGAGTGCTCTGCAGAGAGGAGGTCCCCCGATACTGGAGACCTCAGCAGGTGGTCAATGTTATTGTTGGAACATCCCCTGAGGATCCTGTATGTTCGCTTCCAGATGTCCTCCCGCTTCTGGCTGGTGCACAAATCCTTCCAGCTCTTCGTGATTGCAGCCATCATATCTTCTCTGTATGCGTCCTTGGCTCGCAGGTATTCCTGGATAATCAATTCCCTTCTGTTTGGTCTGGCACACCTTATCCTGTTCCTGAGCGTCCTGACCTTCCTCTTACTGGATTCAAGATCGTCGTTCCACCAGGGTGCACCTCGAGTCATCCCGACATTAAGCGGCGGCATTGACTCCTGGCAGGCAGCATGCAGCACACCCTCATAGGCCTCCACAGTCGCTTCCAACTGTTCCTCAGTGTCGATCTCTACATCCTCACTGTTTCGGGCAATATCGAGGAGTCCCGGTGCCACAGCTTCCATGAAGTCAGACCATCTTGCTTTCCTGGTGTTATATCGCCTGGTACCGAGGTTCTGTGGTTGCGCACCATGCCTCTCTATTGCAACGTCAAACCGGATGGCTCTGTGGTCGGAGTGAGTTACACGGTCCGTGTCGACTCGCCAGTTTTGTAGTCTGCCACTTATGCTTGTAGAGCAAGCAGTCACGTCGACGATGCTGGAGTAAAGCACGCTTCCCCTCCACTGGTAAAACGTCGGTACATTCCCTTCATTTATTATCTGGACATCAAGCTCTGCCATTAGGTCCATGTAGAGCGCCCCTCTTTCATCCTCAACCTCGCAACCCCACCAGGGACTGTATGCGTTTATATCGCCCGCTATGATAAACGGGACCATTCCAAACGCTTCAACAGCACTCCGCACCTCCAGCAGGTATGGCTCCATTTGTTGACTCCCTTGCATATATACGCACACAAGGCCCAACTTAAAATTACCAAGCTGTATAACTAGGCTAACTATATTCTGCGCAACATTAGCAGAATTAACAATAATTTGCACCCTAGGGTCGATGACGACGACAGCGGCCTTGACGGGGTTATCTTTGTCCCCACCAAACTGCACAACGCGATGTGTAGTCGTGAAAACACCTGTAGAGCCCACGTAGGGTTCCTGAAGCAGCACAACTGAAACACCTGCTCTACCAGCCTCGTGCAGACACTCCCTGGATGCGGCATGGCCGCGACCAAGGTTTGCCTGCAGGAAGCGCAGGCGCCCCGAAACTTCCACCTGGGTGCCCTCAGCAGTAACTGACGCCCGCCCTTGCCAACCGGTCCCACTTCCTCCACTCAGGGCAGTCCGCGCTGTAGGCCGGATGGCAAGCGCCAGCACCTACCTCCCCCCTTACACGGCAATTTGTGCATGCCGGTTTCCCGAATCGGCTGGGACAGTCCCTAGTGTCATGGCCAACGACGGAGCAGTACCCGCAGCTGGGATCCGGCGCCCTGCACTCTCTCGCACGATGGGAGAACCCAAGGCACCGGTAACATTGCAGCAGCGGAGACTGGTCCACCGCCACCAAGATCTGGTAACCTACGCGTACCCTCCTGTCCCTAAGCGCGTTCCATACCGGCGGACTGACCTCCAGGACGATGTTCTGAACAGTGCCCTGACGTCCTTTAGTGCGCCTGACTACCTTGACTTTTCTGTCATTTGGCTCAATTCCAGCAAGGAGGTCAGCGTTCTGCTTCAGAACAGCGTCCTGAACCCTGACATCACTTAGGTCCGGCGTGACCCCGATTACCTTAAGGAGGGGGCTTCTCTGCTTTGGCACTGCCACAGACAGCCCGGCTTCCATGCCCGTAACAGCTGCCCTCATGCGACGCAGACCCACCTCAGAATCGACGGTGATCGCCACTCTGCCGTTCCGACATCTACGTACACCAGAGACACCCACGCCTAGGTCGATAACATCTACCTTGCTTTTAATGTTGTCTATGATGTCCTGGCCCGTGTGCCTGGGGTCCACTGATTCCACCAACATTGTGTATTTGGGTGTGGGTGGAACCCCCGCACACGGCCCAGGAGAGACCGGTTCCCGGAGCCTTCTTCTGCGCCTGCGACCCTGTACCAGCCACTCTCCCTCGTCGGCGGCTTCCGCATCTGGAATCGGGGCAAATGAGGTGTTGGCGGTAGCAATTTCAGCCCTGAGGGCCTCTGCCTGTTCCGCCAGTTGCCGCGCCACGTCAGTAACCTCAACGGTCTGTTCCGTAGCTACCACCCGCTGCACTTCCCTGGCAACACCGTCCATGACCTTGCTCATCTTGTCCAAGGGCTCCACTAGGTCATGGACCAGTAACAGCCTGGTGGCTTCAGCCTGACGGCATAAAGCCTCCAGGCTGTCACTGGCCCTTCTCTGTGTCGCCTCCAGGATCTTTATGTCAACCTTGTTTTTACCCAGGGTCTGCTCCAGTGCGTGGGTGTATTTCCTGGCCTCGACATCCAGTTCCCTTGTCAGATTTGCCCTGTCCCGCTGCAACCCGGTGACCTGCTCCTGTAGCTTAGAGCTGGCCTCCACCTGCCCCAGAACTAGCTCCTGTAACCTGAAAAGGGTAGCGATGACCATTTCACGGACCCTTCTGCTTAGGTTCCCAGCATATCTACCTTCAAGAGCAGTTTTGGCATCCAGCACGGCTCTGCAAGCCTCAGCCGCGTCACTGGAGCCAGCATTTGCCAGGGAAATCCTTGACGGTCTGGCAAACTCCTCCTCTGTCTCCTCCGGCGGGCAGCTGGTTAATGATGACGTCGAGGCTTCTGACGGCAATGAGGCCTCTATAGCAGCTGTGTGAACGATAGAGCCCGCAACCACAGAGGTAACAGAGGTGAAAGTCCCACCCGCCAGGTTGGGCGGCCGGAGTAGACCCCCAGATGAGCCCGCGATCGCTGCTGCTGACCCCGCTTCCCCAGCTCCATCCGAAAGCGATCGCCTTAACACCCGAGGCCCGGTTCCCGACTCAGCCCTGACATCCATAGCCAAGCTCGACAACGACTCCACACACAAGCTCTACCCCAACTCTATTAAAAACTTTTGCTCTACGTAGAGTCACCCGAGTTCAATACAGAGGTGTGCCACGCCCAGCCCTGCACAATGGTGAAAACCCCGAGTCTCTACGACTACCAGGGCCGGAGATACAGCTATCTAAAACTTTCCAAGATGGCGGACCAGCTGTCAAAGCCAACCTTATAACCGCCGTAACTCCGGACCCAGCGGTCCCAGAAACCTAGGAAAAACGTTACTAGGACCCCAGCGGTGCGCCCCACACTGCCCGCAGCAAATCCCACAGCAGAAATTGTCACAATGATATCTGCCCAAAACTATGTTCAATTGCAAGCGAGGTCTCCCCCCGTCCCAGCTGTGAAAGTCCGGAGTCGCTGCGACAACTAGAACCAGAGATATAACGGATCAAAAATTTTCAAAATGGCGGACCAACTGTCAAAACCAAATTTCGAACCGCCAAAGCTCCGGATCCAGACGCCCCAGAAACACCGGAAAAGCGGCAACGTGTTTGCGACAACCCCAGCTATCCGTTGCCAGTCAAAAACAGCCAAGAATTTTCAAGGTGCCGCAGAGTCGCGGCGACCCCGCCAGATGATGAGGGGAGTCCGGCAAACCACTAATCTGGAAACCCCAAGTCTCTACGAGCTCCGGTTCCCGAGATATACCAGTTCCAAAAACGGCAAGATGGCCTCCAAGATGGCCGCCGAAACTTTAACCGCGTCTAACTCAGGTCCCAGTGCTCCGAAAAATCCGGTGTTTGGGCTTGTTGTAATCGGCACGCCCGCCGCCAACTATTCCCGCCCGCAAAATTCCCGTTTTCCCTGCTATCCCGGATATTCCCGCTTGAGATCTGTAAACTCTGTAGATTTGCAATGAGTAAAGATATCGTTGAGCAAAAAACGGTTCCGAATAGCTGGGCAGTTCCCGCTGACGTCAGGCAGCCGCAGTAAGGCACGTGACCTCTGCAGCTCAAGCCACGGGGGGGGGAAGGATTTCCAGTTTTTGGGCCACAGCCCATGAACCAGCACGCCAAAAAATCTAAAATTTTGCAAAACCTGTAAAGGAGAACGCCCTCAAAAGTCCGACCACTCAAAAATCCACGCGAAACAAAAGGAAGCCGAAATATTCCCGATCCAAATTTTTTGCTTTGATTGACAATTTTCGGGAAACCTTACTGGATAAAAATCATGTTTTAGTGAATTCCAATAGGTGACACCGATATCCTTAAGAGGGCATCCCAAGTTTTTCCCGCCAGGTCTTTTCCGCTTAATAATGGGGGGGGGAATACTTTTTTAGTTTTTATGCCCTGGAGTGGGTAATACACCCTCTAAAAATCTGAGAAATGTTTCAAAACGTAGAACTCGATGCCCCGCATCCGCCAACACTCTAACAATCTGCGCGCTCTCATCAGTTACCTAGATATTAGGTATTTAGTGTTCTTAATTATAATTAATATATCTCAACCCCCGGGAGGGGTAAAAATCAAAATTTTACGGGGGCTCGTAGAGAAAGGTTAGGCTCACTATCCCGTATTACTAGATCAACCCGAAAACCTTTAGAACACTGACCTCGTGGCCCTCGTGACCACGTGTGAATTTCGGTTTTCGGATCAAAACTCCCTGGGGAATGTCGTGAAAAATCCAGGAAGATCAGTGTGGATACCTGGCTTGGAGGCCCACAAAATAGCAATTGAAAATTGCTAGGTCGTCGATCAAATGGCGGCAGCGTATGCGTTTAAAGTTTTGAAAACTAACCTCAAAGACAGTTTTTCTGCTGCTGCTGGCGCAAATCTGGAACAACAAAGACGACACTGCAATCCAATTGTAGGCCTCAACAAGACGCACACACCGACACTTCAACCACTGCTCTACGAGCCCGTTTTCTATTTTTAATTAATTTTTTACGTGGGAGCACTTGATTTTCGTGGCGCTTCCGAAGAGCGCTGTACGCGGACTAGGGGTTAGGTTAGGTTAGGTTAGGTTAGGTTAGGTTAGGTTAGGTTAGGTTAGGTTAGGTTAGGTTAGGTTAGGTTAGGTTAGGTTAGGTTAGGTTAGGTTAGGTTAGGTTAGGTTAGGTTAGGTTAGGTTAGGTTAGGTTAGGTTAGGTTAGGTTAGGTTAGGTTAGGTTAGGTTAGGTTAGGTTAGGTTAGGTTAGGTTAGGTTAGGTTAGGTTAGGTTAGGTTAGGTTAGGTTAGGTTAGGTTAGGTTAGGTTAGGTTAGGTTAGGTTAGGTTAGGTTAGGTTAGGTTAGGTTAGGTTAGGTTAGGTTAGGTTAGGTTAGGTTAGGTTAGGTTAGGTTAGGTTAGGTTAGGTTAGGTTAGGTTAGGTTAGGTTAGGTTAGGTTAGGTTAGGTTAGGTTAGGTTAGGTTAGGTTAGGTTAGGTTAGGTTAGGTTAGGTTAGGTTAGGTTAGGTTAGGTTAGGTTAGGTTAGGTTAGGTTAGGTTAGGTTAGGTTAGGTTAGGTTAGGTTAGGTTAGGTTAGGTTAGGTTAGGTTAGGTTAGGTTAGGTTAGGTTAGGTTAGGTTAGGTTAGGTTAGGTTAGGTTAGGTTAGGTTAGGTTAGGTTAGGTTAGGTTAGGTTAGGTTAGGTTAGGTTAGGTTAGGTTAGGTTAGGTTAGGTTAGGTTAGGTTAGGTTAGGTTAGGTTAGGTTAGGTTAGGTTAGGTTAGGTTAGGTTAGGTTAGGTTAGGTTAGGTTAGGTTAGGTTAGGTTAGGTTAGGTTAGGTTAGGTTAGGTTAGGTTAGGTTAGGTTAGGTTAGGTTAGGTTAGGTTAGGTTAGGTTAGGTTAGGTTAGGTTAGGTTAGGTTAGGTTAGGTTAGGTTAGGTTAGGTTAGGTTAGGTTAGGTTAGGTTAGGTTAGGTTAGGTTAGGTTAGGTTAGGTTAGGTTAGGTTAGGTTAGGTTAGGTTAGGTTAGGTTAGGTTAGGTTAGGTTAGGTTAGGTTAGGTTAGGTTAGGTTAGGTTAGGTTAGGTTAGGTTAGGTTAGGTTAGGTTAGGTTAGGTTAGGTTAGGTTAGGTTAGGTTAGGTTAGGTTAGGTTAGGTTAGGTTAGGTTAGGTTAGGTTAGGTTAGGTTAGGTTAGGTTAGGTTAGGTTAGGTTAGGTTAGGTTAGGTTAGGTTAGGTTAGGTTAGGTTAGGTTAGGTTAGGTTAGGTTAGGTTAGGTTAGGTTAGGTTAGGTTAGGTTAGGTTAGGTTAGGTTAGGTTAGGTTAGGTTAGGTTAGGTTAGGTTAGGTTAGGTTAGGTTAGGTTAGGTTAGGTTAGGTTAGGTTAGGTTAGGTTAGGTTAGGTTAGGTTAGGTTAGGTTAGGTTAGGTTAGGTTAGGTTAGGTTAGGTTAGGTTAGGTTAGGTTAGGTTAGGTTAGGTTAGGTTAGGTTAGGTTAGGTTAGGTTAGGTTAGGTTAGGTTAGGTTAGGTTAGGTTAGGTTAGGTTAGGTTAGGTTAGGTTAGGTTAGGTTAGGTTAGGTTAGGTTAGGTTAGGTTAGGTTAGGTTAGGTTAGGTTAGGTTAGGTTAGGTTAGGTTAGGTTAGGTTAGGTTAGGTTAGGTTAGGTTAGGTTAGGTTAGGTTAGGTTAGGTTAGGTTAGGTTAGGTTAGGTTAGGTTAGGTTAGGTTAGGTTAGGTTAGGTTAGGTTAGGTTAGGTTAGGTTAGGTTAGGTTAGGTTAGGTTAGGTTAGGTTAGGTTAGGTTAGGTTAGGTTAGGTTAGGTTAGGTTAGGTTAGGTTAGGTTAGGTTAGGTTAGGTTAGGTTAGGTTAGGTTAGGTTAGGTTAGGTTAGGTTAGGTTAGGTTAGGTTAGGTTAGGTTAGGTTAGGTTAGGTTAGGTTAGGTTAGGTTAGGTTAGGTTAGGTTAGGTTAGGTTAGGTTAGGTTAGGTTAGGTTAGGTTAGGTTAGGTTAGGTTAGGTTAGGTTAGGTTAGGTTAGGTTAGGTTAGGTTAGGTTAGGTTAGGTTAGGTTAGGTTAGGTTAGGTTAGGTTAGGTTAGGTTAGGTTAGGTTAGGTTAGGTTAGGTTAGGTTAGGTTAGGTTAGGTTAGGTTAGGTTAGGTTAGGTTAGGTTAGGTTAGGTTAGGTTAGGTTAGGTTAGGTTAGGTTAGGTTAGGTTAGGTTAGGTTAGGTTAGGTTAGGTTAGGTTAGGTTAGGTTAGGTTAGGTTAGGTTAGGTTAGGTTAGGTTAGGTTAGGTTAGGTTAGGTTAGGTTAGGTTAGGTTAGGTTAGGTTAGGTTAGGTTAGGTTAGGTTAGGTTAGGTTAGGTTAGGTTAGGTTAGGTTAGGTTAGGTTAGGTTAGGTTAGGTTAGGTTAGGTTAGGTTAGGTTAGGTTAGGTTAGGTTAGGTTAGGTTAGGTTAGGTTAGGTTAGGTTAGGTTAGGTTAGGTTAGGTTAGGTTAGGTTAGGTTAGGTTAGGTTAGGTTAGGTTAGGTTAGGTTAGGTTAGGTTAGGTTAGGTTAGGTTAGGTTAGGTTAGGTTAGGTTAGGTTAGGTTAGGTTAGGTTAGGTTAGGTTAGGTTAGGTTAGGTTAGGTTAGGTTAGGTTAGGTTAGGTTAGGTTAGGTTAGGTTAGGTTAGGTTAGGTTAGGTTAGGTTAGGTTAGGTTAGGTTAGGTTAGGTTAGGTTAGGTTAGGTTAGGTTAGGTTAGGTTAGGTTAGGTTAGGTTAGGTTAGGTTAGGTTAGGTTAGGTTAGGTTAGGTTAGGTTAGGTTAGGTTAGGTTAGGTTAGGTTAGGTTAGGTTAGGTTAGGTTAGGTTAGGTTAGGTTAGGTTAGGTTAGGTTAGGTTAGGTTAGGTTAGGTTAGGTTAGGTTAGGTTAGGTTAGGTTAGGTTAGGTTAGGTTAGGTTAGGTTAGGTTAGGTTAGGTTAGGTTAGGTTAGGTTAGGTTAGGTTAGGTTAGGTTAGGTTAGGTTAGGTTAGGTTAGGTTAGGTTAGGTTAGGTTAGGTTAGGTTAGGTTAGGTTAGGTTAGGTTAGGTTAGGTTAGGTTAGGTTAGGTTAGGTTAGGTTAGGTTAGGTTAGGTTAGGTTAGGTTAGGTTAGGTTAGGTTAGGTTAGGTTAGGTTAGGTTAGGTTAGGTTAGGTTAGGTTAGGTTAGGTTAGGTTAGGTTAGGTTAGGTTAGGTTAGGTTAGGTTAGGTTAGGTTAGGTTAGGTTAGGTTAGGTTAGGTTAGGTTAGGTTAGGTTAGGTTAGGTTAGGTTAGGTTAGGTTAGGTTAGGTTAGGTTAGGTTAGGTTAGGTTAGGTTAGGTTAGGTTAGGTTAGGTTAGGTTAGGTTAGGTTAGGTTAGGTTAGGTTAGGTTAGGTTAGGTTAGGTTAGGTTAGGTTAGGTTAGGTTAGGTTAGGTTAGGTTAGGTTAGGTTAGGTTAGGTTAGGTTAGGTTAGGTTAGGTTAGGTTAGGTTAGGTTAGGTTAGGTTAGGTTAGGTTAGGTTAGGTTAGGTTAGGTTAGGTTAGGTTAGGTTAGGTTAGGTTAGGTTAGGTTAGGTTAGGTTAGGTTAGGTTAGGTTAGGTTAGGTTAGGTTAGGTTAGGTTAGGTTAGGTTAGGTTAGGTTAGGTTAGGTTAGGTTAGGTTAGGTTAGGTTAGGTTAGGTTAGGTTAGGTTAGGTTAGGTTAGGTTAGGTTAGGTTAGGTTAGGTTAGGTTAGGTTAGGTTAGGTTAGGTTAGGTTAGGTTAGGTTAGGTTAGGTTAGGTTAGGTTAGGTTAGGTTAGGTTAGGTTAGGTTAGGTTAGGTTAGGTTAGGTTAGGTTAGGTTAGGTTAGGTTAGGTTAGGTTAGGTTAGGTTAGGTTAGGTTAGGTTAGGTTAGGTTAGGTTAGGTTAGGTTAGGTTAGGTTAGGTTAGGTTAGGTTAGGTTAGGTTAGGTTAGGTTAGGTTAGGTTAGGTTAGGTTAGGTTAGGTTAGGTTAGGTTAGGTTAGGTTAGGTTAGGTTAGGTTAGGTTAGGTTAGGTTAGGTTAGGTTAGGTTAGGTTAGGTTAGGTTAGGTTAGGTTAGGTTAGGTTAGGTTAGGTTAGGTTAGGTTAGGTTAGGTTAGGTTAGGTTAGGTTAGGTTAGGTTAGGTTAGGTTAGGTTAGGTTAGGTTAGGTTAGGTTAGGTTAGGTTAGGTTAGGTTAGGTTAGGTTAGGTTAGGTTAGGTTAGGTTAGGTTAGGTTAGGTTAGGTTAGGTTAGGTTAGGTTAGGTTAGGTTAGGTTAGGTTAGGTTAGGTTAGGTTAGGTTAGGTTAGGTTAGGTTAGGTTAGGTTAGGTTAGGTTAGGTTAGGTTAGGTTAGGTTAGGTTAGGTTAGGTTAGGTTAGGTTAGGTTAGGTTAGGTTAGGTTAGGTTAGGTTAGGTTAGGTTAGGTTAGGTTAGGTTAGGTTAGGTTAGGTTAGGTTAGGTTAGGTTAGGTTAGGTTAGGTTAGGTTAGGTTAGGTTAGGTTAGGTTAGGTTAGGTTAGGTTAGGTTAGGTTAGGTTAGGTTAGGTTAGGTTAGGTTAGGTTAGGTTAGGTTAGGTTAGGTTAGGTTAGGTTAGGTTAGGTTAGGTTAGGTTAGGTTAGGTTAGGTTAGGTTAGGTTAGGTTAGGTTAGGTTAGGTTAGGTTAGGTTAGGTTAGGTTAGGTTAGGTTAGGTTAGGTTAGGTTAGGTTAGGTTAGGTTAGGTTAGGTTAGGTTAGGTTAGGTTAGGTTAGGTTAGGTTAGGTTAGGTTAGGTTAGGTTAGGTTAGGTTAGGTTAGGTTAGGTTAGGTTAGGTTAGGTTAGGTTAGGTTAGGTTAGGTTAGGTTAGGTTAGGTTAGGTTAGGTTAGGTTAGGTTAGGTTAGGTTAGGTTAGGTTAGGTTAGGTTAGGTTAGGTTAGGTTAGGTTAGGTTAGGTTAGGTTAGGTTAGGTTAGGTTAGGTTAGGTTAGGTTAGGTTAGGTTAGGTTAGGTTAGGTTAGGTTAGGTTAGGTTAGGTTAGGTTAGGTTAGGTTAGTTGCCGACCGGCTACTCTCGAAGACGGTCGCGTAATTGCTCGCTCAGATTGGCTCCGCGTCAAAAATTTTCAAAAATTTGAAGTGGTGGTTTTTCGGTGTTTTAAGTGCAGTTTCTTGTTACTAACTACTTGGCTATTGTATACGGACACCGTTCTTGCTATTTGTGATTGGATTAGGCTTTGTTTCCCGGATTTGTGATTATCTTTGTGATTGGATTTTTTATTTGTTGGTGAGTTTTTTACTAATTGTGATTGTTTTAGTGTGTTGTCGTCGGTGTGGAACAACCTTTCTAGGCTTGTTGCATAGCGGCGGCAGCATTTTTGCCTGCGGGCTTTCGTAGATTTTTCTAGAACCTTCCGTTCGATAGAAGTTCAATTTTTGAATTTCGAATTTAGTTGTTCGATTTTATTATTTAAAAATTTTATTTTTGTAAGTGGCGCCAATTCGTGAGGTTTTGCTTTGCGGTTGTAAAACGAGTGTGAGCGGATAGAGGGCATCGTCCTCTATTAAGCAACACCATTCGCTCCGCTCTGCGATCCCTAGAAGAGGAGAAAAACGAATAACGCAGCTTACTTTTGGTTTTCATAAAATTTGGTTATTGACACTTTTACCCGTCCAAAATTTGGTGTTGCCGCCATCGCCCAAGAGCCTGAGTAAGGTTGGGACATAGCGGCAATAGTCTGTTTTCTCGTGGGATAGTTTCGGTAGTTCCATTTCCTAGGATTTGGTAACTATCGGATTTTTTAATTTTTGTTTAAATTGTCGGAAAAAAAATTGTGATAAATTTTGTAGGAAAACTAGTGTTTTTGTTGGTTGCTCCACCTCGTGGGGTCAACCCTTACGAATACACTAGGGGTATTGGATTATAGGCGCTGACACCACCTAACTTTTAAGGCCTCTCCCACTCACCTGCGACCACGGGAAGTAGGTGAAAAGTGCGGAGAAAGTTTTCAGATTTGCTATCAGGTCTGAAACAGGCGCTTTTAGGTTTATTGTATAGGATCGTTAAAAGCAGACACACTCTTGACCGTTTTTATTCGATATTGTTCCAATTTCGAATAACTTCGGTTCTGGTGGTCTGTTTTTGACGATTCTTGCACAGGGGTGGACAAGGCCAACATGGCTTCTCCCCCAAAGGGGGGGGGGAGTCTGCAGAGGAAGGGGGGGATTTCCCGGCTTTCCTCGGATTCGTCGGGGGATGAACTCCCTGAAGTATATTTAGGTGCTTCTCAGCCCCAGAAAAGGGGACATGAGGGGGGGGAAGATGACCCTAAAATCGGAAAGGCTCGCAGGGGGAAGCCCAAGGGGGCATACGCGGGTATGGCGGCGGCGAGGGCGAGGCTCAGAAATCCGGATCCGTACCGGTTCTCTGACTCGGACACCGCCGTCAACACATATAGGAGGATCGTCCCTGGGCTCCGTCCCAAGGGGGGGACGGGTAGTTTTACCCCCCCCGCACGCGTTGAAAGTCCGACCGAGTTGTCCGACCCGTTTGAGGCCGCCCGTCGGGCTACACTCGTTATACTCGAGGGGGCCAATAAGTCGGGCAACCTAAAGGGGGACGTATGGGGCTCTATTAACCGGGCTTGCCATACCATCCTCGATTGTATGGAAGAGGTAAAGGTGGCTAGGGCAGAGAGTGAGGAGATCCGCATCTTAAAGGCGGACAATAAGAGGATGCGGGAGCAACTCGCTCTCTGCCAAACTGAGTTGAAGGCGCTCCGAACCGCCTTCTCGGAGCGCCAGACCCCGGCCCCACCGCCGGTACGTGAGACCCCTGCCCCTCCGGCCCCCTTGCAGCCGCAATCTGCTGCTGCGAGCTTGGCGGAGGCGATGGCGGATATGAAGAGGGATCTGCTGGTCTCGCTGGGCAATATGCTCAATGCCCGCATAGCCGAGATCAGCAGTCGCCTCCCGCCGGCACCGATACTCCGCCCCTCGCTGGCGGCAGACAGGAGAGCAGGGAAACCGGCCCCACCGGCTAAATCAGCTACCGAGACGATGTCCGAGCCCGAATCCAGGGCCAGGCTGGGGGATGGAAGGCTTAAAAAAGCCAAGGCCGTAAAAAAAGCGGCCCCGGCAGCCGGGCATGCCCCGCCAGCAAAGCCTTCCCCGGGAGCCAAGCCTGGCCCGGCTCCGGAGCCGGGCCCCTCCGGAGAACTGTCGCATCCGAGCGAGACATACGCCGATGCGACAAAGAGGGGAAAAAAGGGTAAGGGGACGGGAAAGGCTACGGCCCCAACCCCCGCCACCCCCGCCCCCACCATGAAGAAAAACAAGAAAAAGAAGAGGAGGAAGGCGGCGTCCACAGCGAAGGCGCCGCAGGTCCCAAACACGGCGGCTATCACAGTGTGCCTAAAGAGGGACACTCCCACCACAATAACGTTGCAGGCCACCATGCAAAAGGCCATTAATGGCCTTAGCTTGGAGGAGGTTGGCCTGCAACATGTGAGGGTCCGAACCTCCATGACGGGGGGTCGTATAATTGAGGTCCCCGGGGACGACAGTGGGCGAGCGGCCGATAGCCTAGCAGCTAAGCTGCAGGTTTTAATCGGCGACGTTGCCCACGTAAGCCGTCCCCACAAGATGGCCGCCATTCAGGTCACCGGCCTGGATGAGTCGGCGACTAAGGAGTCGCTGACGGCGGCCATCGCCAAAGCGGGGGCCTGCAATGAGGCCCATATTAAGGTGGGGGGCATCCGCCCCACTTATGGCGGAAAAGGTAATAGCACCGCTCTGGTGCAATGCCCGGTAGTGGCGGCCAGGGCCCTCCTGGCACTGGGACAAATCGTGGTGGGGTGGGCATCCGCCAGGATTGGCTCCGTGGGACTGACACCCATGCGGTGCTATAAATGTATGGGTGTTGGTCACTCGAGGGAGCTGTGCCCCTCAAGCGTGGACCGGAGCCTGCTGTGCTACCGGTGCAGCAAAGAGGGGCACAAGTCCAAGGAGTGCTGGGAGGAGAAGGCATGGTGCGCAGTTTGCCACCATGCCAAACTCCCCGCCGATCACAAGATGGGGGGAGACAATTGCTCCCCCCCGGAAACTAGAGGCAGGGAGACACGGCCACGACCCGGCCGTCCCTCCCGGCCCCCTCCTGCGGTTACGACTGCCGGCAGGCCCGAAGTGGACAACCGCATGGACGTCTAAATGCCAGTACACCGGCATTTGGACGTCCTGCAGGTCAACGCCAACCACTCCGCCAGAGCTCAGGATCTGCTCATGCAGACCATGGCGGAGTGGGCAATTGGCGTCGCGGTTGTCGCGGAGCCCTACTTCGTCCCCCCCCAATCTAATTGGGTAAGGGACACCGACGAAGTAGTGGCAATCGTGGTGCCGGCAGTGGGGGACTTCCCCCCCCTAGCAAGGATCGAGGGTGGCCCAGGATTCGTGGCGGCCGGCTGGGGGAGTGACACGGTGCTGGTGGCCGTGTACTTCTCCCCCAATAGGCCGCTACGGGAATTCGACACGTTCCTGGGGATCCTAGGGGGGGTAGTCAGGAGGGCTGCCCCGAGGCAAGTCATGGTCCTGGGGGACCTCAACGCCAAAAGTTCGGCGTGGGGTTCCCCTGCCACTGATCCCCGAGGGGCCTCCCTCGAGGACTGGGTGACGGCAACAGGATTGGTAATCCTGAACCAGGGCAGCGCCAACACTTGCGTGCGGAGGCAGGGGGGGTCAATCGTGGACATCACGTTCGCGACCCCTGCCATAGCCACACGCGTCACAGGTTGGCGTGTCCTGGAGGACGTCGAGACCCTCTCTGATCATTTGTACATCAGAATGAGGGTCTCCAACGATGGCGTCCAGCCGTCGCCCATCCTAGGGGGAAATCGGAGGAGGAGAGGGGGCTTCCCCAAATGGTCCCTGGTCCATCTGGACAGGGACAGGGCGGACGAGGCGGCCATGGTGGAGGCATGGTGTGCTGCCCCACCCGTCTCCCTCGGAGTCGAAGAGAGGGCGGCACAGTTCCGCGTCGCATTACAGACGGTATGCGACGCGGCCATGCCTCGGACCGGTCGCCTGTTCGCCCGAAAGAAGGTATACTGGTGGTCCGCAGAGATTGCGGCCCTTCGGACCACCAGTAACAGTGCTCGCCGCGCCTACCAACACTGTAGGCGCAGGCGGCACACCGCTGAGGAAGAGGTAGGGCTCCACAGGGCCCTCAAAGAGGCAAAGGGGGCCCTCCAGGTGGCAATCGCCAAGGCCAAGGACGAGGCCAACGCCTTGTTCTTGGCCACCCTGGACAGGGACCCGTGGGGGCGGCCGTACAAGGTGGTGCGCAACAAAATGCGCACCGCCCCCCCCATGGACTCCCTGGAGCCCGCCCTCCTGCAAAGGGTGGTCGAGGGGCTGTTCCCGCCAGCCCCCTCGATCTCTCCCCCGTCGATGGCCGACCCCATAGCGGAGCTGGAGGCCGAGCTCGTCATTGCACCGATAAGCAATGACGAGTTCGAGCGAGTGACAGACCGACTCCGGGGCTGTAAAAAAGCCCCGGGGCCTGATGGAGTGCCGGGTCGTGTCCTCGCCGTCGCCCTGGAACACCTCGGGGACCGTCTCAGGCATGTTATGGATGACTGCCTGAGAGAGGGAAGGTTCCCGAGGGTGTGGAAAGAGGGGCGACTATGCCTCCTCCGCAAAGAGGGTCGGCCACCGGACTGTCCGTCCGCCTATCGCCCCATAGTGCTGCTGGATGAGGCCGGGAAAGCGTTTGAGCGCATCCTGGCCTCCCGGATCCTGCAGCACCTGGAGACCGCCGGCCCGAACGTCTCTGATAGACAGTTCGGGTTCCGGGAAGGGCGGTCCACGCTCGACGCACTGAAGTCGCTGAGGGACTTCAGCGAATATGCGTCGAGCAGGGGGGAGGGTGTTATCGCGGTGTCGTTGGACATCGCGAACGCGTTCGGCACCCTCCCCTATGGGGTGATCAGTGAGGCACTTCGGTACCATGAAGTGCCTCACTACCTTAGGCGGGTCATAGAGCACTACCTTACCGAGAGGGTAGTGCTCTATGAAAACAAGGACGGTCAAAGGGGGGAGAGGGTGATGGCCTGCGGCGTGCCCCAGGGTTCCGTACTCGGACCGCTTCTTTGGAACCTGGGGTACGACTGGGCAATCCGGGGGGAGTTGCTTCCGCGCACACTCGTCGTCTGCTATGCGGACGACACGATGGTGGCTGTGCGCGGGAGCGACAAGCGGGAGACCTCCCGGAGGGCGGAAGTGGCGGCCGACCTGGCGATTGAGCGGATCGCCAGGCTCGGCCTAAAGGTGAGCCTCCCGAAGACCGAGGCGATAGTCTTCGGGGGGCGAGGTTGGAGGCTGCCCGCTGACGCGGCGCTCACTTTGGGGGGAGGTGCGGTCCTGATCAAGCCCCATATCAAGTATCTGGGGCTGATACTGGACCGCAAGTGGGACTTCGGGGAGCATTTCTCCAGACTTGCTCCCCGAATTGTGGGCGCCGCGTCGGCGATGGGCAGACTCCTGCCTAATGTAGGAGGGCCGGGCTCCTTATGCCGGCGGCTATACGCCGGCGTAACCCGGAGCATGGCCCTATACGGGGCCCCAATCTGGGCGGATAAGCTATCCGCCCGGAACAGGGCCCTTCTGCGGAGGCCGCAGCGAGTTGTGGCCCTCAGAATGGTGAGGGCCTACGTCACTGTGGCCCATGCGGCGGCATGCCTCCTCGCCTGCACCCCGCCGTGGGAGTTGGACGCAGAGGTGCAGGCAGAGACCTACCGACGTAGGTCCAGGGTCCGGGCAACAGGTGAACGCCCGGACCCTGAGGAGGTAGCTGCCGCTCGTCGAATGACGGAGCGCCGACTGCGAGACCGGTGGAAAGCCCAGCTGGAGGTCGCCCCTTATGGTGTTCGTACCATAGGGGCGATCCTCCCGTCGCTGGACCACTGGTCGAAGAGGGCAGTCGGCGCAATGACGTTCCGGCTCGTGCAGGTGATGACCGGACATGGCTGTTTCGGTCATTACCTGCACAAAATAGGGAGAGAACTTGGCCCGCAGTGCCATGAGTGCGGCGATCCCGACGACACGGCCCAGCACACCCTTGAGGTGTGCAGTCGTTGGGATCGGGAGCGTGGCCTCATGGCACGCACCATTCAGCGGGTGGACCTCTCGCTCCAGAGCATCGTCTCTGCGATGCTCAGCAGCGAGAGGTCCTGGGAGGCTGTGGTCGCCTTCTGCGAGTATGTGATCTCGCAGAAGGAGACCGCGGAGCGGGAGCGCGAGGAAGATCCGCTCGCGCACCCGCTCCGACGCAGGCGGCAGGGGCGGAGGCGGCGGCAGTTTGCCGCGCGCCTCAACCCATAATTTATTTATCTGTGTAATATTGGTATTTATTTATTTATATATTATTAGTATTTATATAATTATTTTGATATGGGTGCGGGTGGTGGACGAAAGTCCTCCGCCTGCTGGGGGGTGAATAAGAGGTCCCTCTCCCGGACCGCTCGATGGTTCTTTGAGCTGCGGGGCGGTATGGGGGGGGGAGGCTGGCGGGATGCCGGCGTGGGTTTGGTCCCTCTCCCGGGCCGGTGGGCGGTCCGGGGGGAATGGGGGGACGGCGAGTGCCGGCGTGAGTGTGGCCCCTTTCCCGGGCCACTCAAGGGGTCCTTGGGCCGCTGGGTGGCCTGGGGAGGGGGGAGCCGGCGCCAGCTGGTCCCCCCATTTATGGGGTTTTTGATGTATCAGGTGCGGTGGAGGATGAATGGGAGTTCTTCACCTGCACGGGCGCCGGGGGGGCGATGGGCCGGGTACGCTTGGCCTGTCTCCTCTTCGGCGCGGGAAGCCCCCGGCAACAGCTGGGGCGCCGCCGGTGGGCATCGTGGAGAATGCCATTGCGGGTTCCACGATGTCCAACAAAACTGGCTAAGGTTGGTAAGTTACCAAGGTGGTTTTTAGTGGGTAGCATTCCCTACACCTCTTCACATTGAAGAGGCAGAGGCGATGTGTAATCCCACATATCCCCCCGCCACTCCCATGTCGGGGGTCGAATGCATCAAGCATTTTCCACCTTGTAAATCAAAAAAAAAAAAAAAAAAAAAAAAAAAAAGGTTAGGTTAGGTTAGGTTAGGTTAGGTTAGGTTAGGTTAGGTTAGGTTAGGTTAGGTTAGGTTAGGTTAGGTTAGGTTAGGTTAGGTTAGGTTAGGTTAGGTTAGGTTAGGTTAGGTTAGGTTAGGTTAGGTTAGGTTAGGTTAGGTTAGGTTAGGTTAGGTTAGGTTAGGTTAGGTTAGGTTAGGTTAGGTTAGGTTAGGTTAGGTTAGGTTAGGTTAGGTTAGGTTAGGTTAGGTTAGGTTAGGTTAGGTTAGGTTAGGTTAGGTTAGGTTAGGTTAGGTTAGGTTAGGTTAGGTTAGGTTAGGTTAGGTTAGGTTAGGTTAGGTTAGGTTAGGTTAGGTTAGGTTAGGTTAGGTTAGGTTAGGTTAGGTTAGGTTAGGTTAGGTTAGGTTAGGTTAGGTTAGGTTAGGTTAGGTTAGGTTAGGTTAGGTTAGGTTAGGTTAGGTTAGGTTAGGTTAGGTTAGGTTAGGTTAGGTTAGGTTAGGTTAGGTTAGGTTAGGTTAGGTTAGGTTAGGTTAGGTTAGGTTAGGTTAGGTTAGGTTAGGTTAGGTTAGGTTAGGTTAGGTTAGGTTAGGTTAGGTTAGGTTAGGTTAGGTTAGGTTAGGTTAGGTTAGGTTAGGTTAGGTTAGGTTAGGTTAGGTTAGGTTAGGTTAGGTTAGGTTAGGTTAGGTTAGGTTAGGTTAGGTTAGGTTAGGTTAGGTTAGGTTAGGTTAGGTTAGGTTAGGTTAGGTTAGGTTAGGTTAGGTTAGGTTAGGTTAGGTTAGGTTAGGTTAGGTTAGGTTAGGTTAGGTTAGGTTAGGTTAGGTTAGGTTAGGTTAGGTTAGGTTAGGTTAGGTTAGGTTAGGTTAGGTTAGGTTAGGTTAGGTTAGGTTAGGTTAGGTTAGGTTAGGTTAGGTTAGGTTAGGTTAGGTTAGGTTAGGTTAGGTTAGGTTAGGTTAGGTTAGGTTAGGTTAGGTTAGGTTAGGTTAGGTTAGGTTAGGTTAGGTTAGGTTAGGTTAGGTTAGGTTAGGTTAGGTTAGGTTAGGTTAGGTTAGGTTAGGTTAGGTTAGGTTAGGTTAGGTTAGGTTAGGTTAGGTTAGGTTAGGTTAGGTTAGGTTAGGTTAGGTTAGGTTAGGTTAGGTTAGGTTAGGTTAGGTTAGGTTAGGTTAGGTTAGGTTAGGTTAGGTTAGGTTAGGTTAGGTTAGGTTAGGTTAGGTTAGGTTAGGTTAGGTTAGGTTAGGTTAGGTTAGGTTAGGTTAGGTTAGGTTAGGTTAGGTTAGGTTAGGTTAGGTTAGGTTAGGTTAGGTTAGGTTAGGTTAGGTTAGGTTAGGTTAGGTTAGGTTAGGTTAGGTTAGGTTAGGTTAGGTTAGGTTAGGTTAGGTTAGGTTAGGTTAGGTTAGGTTAGGTTAGGTTAGGTTAGGTTAGGTTAGGTTAGGTTAGGTTAGGTTAGGTTAGGTTAGGTTAGGTTAGGTTAGGTTAGGTTAGGTTAGGTTAGGTTAGGTTAGGTTAGGTTAGGTTAGGTTAGGTTAGGTTAGGTTAGGTTAGGTTAGGTTAGGTTAGGTTAGGTTAGGTTAGGTTAGGTTAGGTTAGGTTAGGTTAGGTTAGGTTAGGTTAGGTTAGGTTAGGTTAGGTTAGGTTAGGTTAGGTTAGGTTAGGTTAGGTTAGGTTAGGTTAGGTTAGGTTAGGTTAGGTTAGGTTAGGTTAGGTTAGGTTAGGTTAGGTTAGGTTAGGTTAGGTTAGGTTAGGTTAGGTTAGGTTAGGTTAGGTTAGGTTAGGTTAGGTTAGGTTAGGTTAGGTTAGGTTAGGTTAGGTTAGGTTAGGTTAGGTTAGGTTAGGTTAGGTTAGGTTAGGTTAGGTTAGGTTAGGTTAGGTTAGGTTAGGTTAGGTTAGGTTAGGTTAGGTTAGGTTAGGTTAGGTTAGGTTAGGTTAGGTTAGGTTAGGTTAGGTTAGGTTAGGTTAGGTTAGGTTAGGTTAGGTTAGGTTAGGTTAGGTTAGGTTAGGTTAGGTTAGGTTAGGTTAGGTTAGGTTAGGTTAGGTTAGGTTAGGTTAGGTTAGGTTAGGTTAGGTTAGGTTAGGTTAGGTTAGGTTAGGTTAGGTTAGGTTAGGTTAGGTTAGGTTAGGTTAGGTTAGGTTAGGTTAGGTTAGGTTAGGTTAGGTTAGGTTAGGTTAGGTTAGGTTAGGTTAGGTTAGGTTAGGTTAGGTTAGGTTAGGTTAGGTTAGGTTAGGTTAGGTTAGGTTAGGTTAGGTTAGGTTAGGTTAGGTTAGGTTAGGTTAGGTTAGGTTAGGTTAGGTTAGGTTAGGTTAGGTTAGGTTAGGTTAGGTTAGGTTAGGTTAGGTTAGGTTAGGTTAGGTTAGGTTAGGTTAGGTTAGGTTAGGTTAGGTTAGGTTAGGTTAGGTTAGGTTAGGTTAGGTTAGGTTAGGTTAGGTTAGGTTAGGTTAGGTTAGGTTAGGTTAGGTTAGGTTAGGTTAGGTTAGGTTAGGTTAGGTTAGGTTAGGTTAGGTTAGGTTAGGTTAGGTTAGGTTAGGTTAGGTTAGGTTAGGTTAGGTTAGGTTAGGTTAGGTTAGGTTAGGTTAGGTTAGGTTAGGTTAGGTTAGGTTAGGTTAGGTTAGGTTAGGTTAGGTTAGGTTAGGTTAGGTTAGGTTAGGTTAGGTTAGGTTAGGTTAGGTTAGGTTAGGTTAGGTTAGGTTAGGTTAGGTTAGGTTAGGTTAGGTTAGGTTAGGTTAGGTTAGGTTAGGTTAGGTTAGGTTAGGTTAGGTTAGGTTAGGTTAGGTTAGGTTAGGTTAGGTTAGGTTAGGTTAGGTTAGGTTAGGTTAGGTTAGGTTAGGTTAGGTTAGGTTAGGTTAGGTTAGGTTAGGTTAGGTTAGGTTAGGTTAGGTTAGGTTAGGTTAGGTTAGGTTAGGTTAGGTTAGGTTAGGTTAGGTTAGGTTAGGTTAGGTTAGGTTAGGTTAGGTTAGGTTAGGTTAGGTTAGGTTAGGTTAGGTTAGGTTAGGTTAGGTTAGGTTAGGTTAGGTTAGGTTAGGTTAGGTTAGGTTAGGTTAGGTTAGGTTAGGTTAGGTTAGGTTAGGTTAGGTTAGGTTAGGTTAGGTTAGGTTAGGTTAGGTTAGGTTAGGTTAGGTTAGGTTAGGTTAGGTTAGGTTAGGTTAGGTTAGGTTAGGTTAGGTTAGGTTAGGTTAGGTTAGGTTAGGTTAGGTTAGGTTAGGTTAGGTTAGGTTAGGTTAGGTTAGGTTAGGTTAGGTTAGGTTAGGTTAGGTTAGGTTAGGTTAGGTTAGGTTAGGTTAGGTTAGGTTAGGTTAGGTTAGGTTAGGTTAGGTTAGGTTAGGTTAGGTTAGGTTAGGTTAGGTTAGGTTAGGTTAGGTTAGGTTAGGTTAGGTTAGGTTAGGTTAGGTTAGGTTAGGTTAGGTTAGGTTAGGTTAGGTTAGGTTAGGTTAGGTTAGGTTAGGTTAGGTTAGGTTAGGTTAGGTTAGGTTAGGTTAGGTTAGGTTAGGTTAGGTTAGGTTAGGTTAGGTTAGGTTAGGTTAGGTTAGGTTAGGTTAGGTTAGGTTAGGTTAGGTTAGGTTAGGTTAGGTTAGGTTAGGTTAGGTTAGGTTAGGTTAGGTTAGGTTAGGTTAGGTTAGGTTAGGTTAGGTTAGGTTAGGTTAGGTTAGGTTAGGTTAGGTTAGGTTAGGTTAGGTTAGGTTAGGTTAGGTTAGGTTAGGTTAGGTTAGGTTAGGTTAGGTTAGGTTAGGTTAGGTTAGGTTAGGTTAGGTTAGGTTAGGTTAGGTTAGGTTAGGTTAGGTTAGGTTAGGTTAGGTTAGGTTAGGTTAGGTTAGGTTAGGTTAGGTTAGGTTAGGTTAGGTTAGGTTAGGTTAGGTTAGGTTAGGTTAGGTTAGGTTAGGTTAGGTTAGGTTAGGTTAGGTTAGGTTAGGTTAGGTTAGGTTAGGTTAGGTTAGGTTAGGTTAGGTTAGGTTAGGTTAGGTTAGGTTAGGTTAGGTTAGGTTAGGTTAGGTTAGGTTAGGTTAGGTTAGGTTAGGTTAGGTTAGGTTAGGTTAGGTTAGGTTAGGTTAGGTTAGGTTAGGTTAGGTTAGGTTAGGTTAGGTTAGGTTAGGTTAGGTTAGGTTAGGTTAGGTTAGGTTAGGTTAGGTTAGGTTAGGTTAGGTTAGGTTAGGTTAGGTTAGGTTAGGTTAGGTTAGGTTAGGTTAGGTTAGGTTAGGTTAGGTTAGGTTAGGTTAGGTTAGGTTAGGTTAGGTTAGGTTAGGTTAGGTTAGGTTAGGTTAGGTTAGGTTAGGTTAGGTTAGGTTAGGTTAGGTTAGGTTAGGTTAGGTTAGGTTAGGTTAGGTTAGGTTAGGTTAGGTTAGGTTAGGTTAGGTTAGGTTAGGTTAGGTTAGGTTAGGTTAGGTTAGGTTAGGTTAGGTTAGGTTAGGTTAGGTTAGGTTAGGTTAGGTTAGGTTAGGTTAGGTTAGGTTAGGTTAGGTTAGGTTAGGTTAGGTTAGGTTAGGTTAGGTTAGGTTAGGTTAGGTTAGGTTAGGTTAGGTTAGGTTAGGTTAGGTTAGGTTAGGTTAGGTTAGGTTAGGTTAGGTTAGGTTAGGTTAGGTTAGGTTAGGTTAGGTTAGGTTAGGTTAGGTTAGGTTAGGTTAGGTTAGGTTAGGTTAGGTTAGGTTAGGTTAGGTTAGGTTAGGTTAGGTTAGGTTAGGTTAGGTTAGGTTAGGTTAGGTTAGGTTAGGTTAGGTTAGGTTAGGTTAGGTTAGGTTAGGTTAGGTTAGGTTAGGTTAGGTTAGGTTAGGTTAGGTTAGGTTAGGTTAGGTTAGGTTAGGTTAGGTTAGGTTAGGTTAGGTTAGGTTAGGTTAGGTTAGGTTAGGTTAGGTTAGGTTAGGTTAGGTTAGGTTAGGTTAGGTTAGGTTAGGTTAGGTTAGGTTAGGTTAGGTTAGGTTAGGTTAGGTTAGGTTAGGTTAGGTTAGGTTAGGTTAGGTTAGGTTAGGTTAGGTTAGGTTAGGTTAGTTAGGTTAGGTTAGGTTAGGTTAGGTTAGGTTAGGTTAGGTTAGGTTAGGTTAGGTTAGGTTAGGTTAGGTTAGGTTAGGTTAGGTTAGGTTAGGTTAGGTTAGGTTAGGTTAGGTTAGGTTAGGTTAGGTTAGGTTAGGTTAGGTTAGGTTAGGTTAGGTTAGGTTAGGTTAGGTTAGGTTAGGTTAGGTTAGGTTAGGTTAGGTTAGGTTAGGTTAGGTTAGGTTAGGTTAGGTTAGGTTAGGTTAGGTTAGGTTAGGTTAGGTTAGGTTAGGTTAGGTTAGGTTAGGTTAGGTTAGGTTAGGTTAGGTTAGGTTAGGTTAGGTTAGGTTAGGTTAGGTTAGGTTAGGTTAGGTTAGGTTAGGTTAGGTTAGGTTAGGTTAGGTTAGGTTAGGTTAGGTTAGGTTAGGTTAGGTTAGGTTAGGTTAGGTTAGGTTAGGTTAGGTTAGGTTAGGTTAGGTTAGGTTAGGTTAGGTTAGGTTAGGTTAGGTTAGGTTAGGTTAGGTTAGGTTAGGTTAGGTTAGGTTAGGTTAGGTTAGGTTAGGTTAGGTTAGGTTAGGTTAGGTTAGGTTAGGTTAGGTTAGGTTAGGTTAGGTTAGGTTAGGTTAGGTTAGGTTAGGTTAGGTTAGGTTAGGTTAGGTTAGGTTAGGTTAGGTTAGGTTAGGTTAGGTTAGGTTAGGTTAGGTTAGGTTAGGTTAGGTTAGGTTAGGTTAGGTTAGGTTAGGTTAGGTTAGGTTAGGTTAGGTTAGGTTAGGTTAGGTTAGGTTAGGTTAGGTTAGGTTAGGTTAGGTTAGGTTAGGTTAGGTTAGGTTAGGTTAGGTTAGGTTAGGTTAGGTTAGGTTAGGTTAGGTTAGGTTAGGTTAGGTTAGGTTAGGTTAGGTTAGGTTAGGTTAGGTTAGGTTAGGTTAGGTTAGGTTAGGTTAGGTTAGGTTAGGTTAGGTTAGGTTAGGTTAGGTTAGGTTAGGTTAGGTTAGGTTAGGTTAGGTTAGGTTAGGTTAGGTTAGGTTAGGTTAGGTTAGGTTAGGTTAGGTTAGGTTAGGTTAGGTTAGGTTAGGTTAGGTTAGGTTAGGTTAGGTTAGGTTAGGTTAGGTTAGGTTAGGTTAGGTTAGGTTAGGTTAGGTTAGGTTAGGTTAGGTTAGGTTAGGTTAGGTTAGGTTAGGTTAGGTTAGGTTAGGTTAGGTTAGGTTAGGTTAGGTTAGGTTAGGTTAGGTTAGGTTAGGTTAGGTTAGGTTAGGTTAGGTTAGGTTAGGTTAGGTTAGGTTAGGTTAGGTTAGGTTAGGTTAGGTTAGGTTAGGTTAGGTTAGGTTAGGTTAGGTTAGGTTAGGTTAGGTTAGGTTAGGTTAGGTTAGGTTAGGTTAGGTTAGGTTAGGTTAGGTTAGGTTAGGTTAGGTTAGGTTAGGTTAGGTTAGGTTAGGTTAGGTTAGGTTAGGTTAGGTTAGGTTAGGTTAGGTTAGGTTAGGTTAGGTTAGGTTAGGTTAGGTTAGGTTAGGTTAGGTTAGGTTAGGTTAGGTTAGGTTAGGTTAGGTTAGGTTAGGTTAGGTTAGGTTAGGTTAGGTTAGGTTAGGTTAGGTTAGGTTAGGTTAGGTTAGGTTAGGTTAGGTTAGGTTAGGTTAGGTTAGGTTAGGTTAGGTTAGGTTAGGTTAGGTTAGGTTAGGTTAGGTTAGGTTAGGTTAGGTTAGGTTAGGTTAGGTTAGGTTAGGTTAGGTTAGGTTAGGTTAGGTTAGGTTAGGTTAGGTTAGGTTAGGTTAGGTTAGGTTAGGTTAGGTTAGGTTAGGTTAGGTTAGGTTAGGTTAGGTTAGGTTAGGTTAGGTTAGGTTAGGTTAGGTTAGGTTAGGTTAGGTTAGGTTAGGTTAGGTTAGGTTAGGTTAGGTTAGGTTAGGTTAGGTTAGGTTAGGTTAGGTTAGGTTAGGTTAGGTTAGGTTAGGTTAGGTTAGGTTAGGTTAGGTTAGGTTAGGTTAGGTTAGGTTAGGTTAGGTTAGGTTAGGTTAGGTTAGGTTAGGTTAGGTTAGGTTAGGTTAGGTTAGGTTAGGTTAGGTTAGGTTAGGTTAGGTTAGGTTAGGTTAGGTTAGGTTAGGTTAGGTTAGGTTAGGTTAGGTTAGGTTAGGTTAGGTTAGGTTAGGTTAGGTTAGGTTAGGTTAGGTTAGGTTAGGTTAGGTTAGGTTAGGTTAGGTTAGGTTAGGTTAGGTTAGGTTAGGTTAGGTTAGGTTAGGTTAGGTTAGGTTAGGTTAGGTTAGGTTAGGTTAGGTTAGGTTAGGTTAGGTTAGGTTAGGTTAGGTTAGGTTAGGTTAGGTTAGGTTAGGTTAGGTTAGGTTAGGTTAGGTTAGGTTAGGTTAGGTTAGGTTAGGTTAGGTTAGGTTAGGTTAGGTTAGGTTAGGTTAGGTTAGGTTAGGTTAGGTTAGGTTAGGTTAGGTTAGGTTAGGTTAGGTTAGGTTAGGTTAGGTTAGGTTAGGTTAGGTTAGGTTAGGTTAGGTTAGGTTAGGTTAGGTTAGGTTAGGTTAGGTTAGGTTAGGTTAGGTTAGGTTAGGTTAGGTTAGGTTAGGTTAGGTTAGGTTAGGTTAGGTTAGGTTAGGTTAGGTTAGGTTAGGTTAGGTTAGGTTAGGTTAGGTTAGGTTAGGTTAGGTTAGGTTAGGTTAGGTTAGGTTAGGTTAGGTTAGGTTAGGTTAGGTTAGGTTAGGTTAGGTTAGGTTAGGTTAGGTTAGGTTAGGTTAGGTTAGGTTAGGTTAGGTTAGGTTAGGTTAGGTTAGGTTAGGTTAGGTTAGGTTAGGTTAGGTTAGGTTAGGTTAGGTTAGGTTAGGTTAGGTTAGGTTAGGTTAGGTTAGGTTAGGTTAGGTTAGGTTAGGTTAGGTTAGGTTAGGTTAGGTTAGGTTAGGTTAGGTTAGGTTAGGTTAGGTTAGGTTAGGTTAGGTTAGGTTAGGTTAGGTTAGGTTAGGTTAGGTTAGGTTAGGTTAGGTTAGGTTAGGTTAGGTTAGGTTAGGTTAGGTTAGGTTAGGTTAGGTTAGGTTAGGTTAGGTTAGGTTAGGTTAGGTTAGGTTAGGTTAGGTTAGGTTAGGTTAGGTTAGGTTAGGTTAGGTTAGGTTAGGTTAGGTTAGGTTAGGTTAGGTTAGGTTAGGTTAGGTTAGGTTAGGTTAGGTTAGGTTAGGTTAGGTTAGGTTAGGTTAGGTTAGGTTAGGTTAGGTTAGGTTAGGTTAGGTTAGGTTAGGTTAGGTTAGGTTAGGTTAGGTTAGGTTAGGTTAGGTTAGGTTAGGTTAGGTTAGGTTAGGTTAGGTTAGGTTAGGTTAGGTTAGGTTAGGTTAGGTTAGGTTAGGTTAGGTTAGGTTAGGTTAGGTTAGGTTAGGTTAGGTTAGGTTAGGTTAGGTTAGGTTAGGTTAGGTTAGGTTAGGTTAGGTTAGGTTAGGTTAGGTTAGGTTAGGTTAGGTTAGGTTAGGTTAGGTTAGGTTAGGTTAGGTTAGGTTAGGTTAGGTTAGGTTAGGTTAGGTTAGGTTAGGTTAGGTTAGGTTAGGTTAGGTTAGGTTAGGTTAGGTTAGGTTAGGTTAGGTTAGGTTAGGTTAGGTTAGGTTAGGTTAGGTTAGGTTAGGTTAGGTTAGGTTAGGTTAGGTTAGGTTAGGTTAGGTTAGGTTAGGTTAGGTTAGGTTAGGTTAGGTTAGGTTAGGTTAGGTTAGGTTAGGTTAGGTTAGGTTAGGTTAGGTTAGGTTAGGTTAGGTTAGGTTAGGTTAGGTTAGGTTAGGTTAGGTTAGGTTAGGTTAGGTTAGGTTAGGTTAGGTTAGGTTAGGTTAGGTTAGGTTAGGTTAGGTTAGGTTAGGTTAGGTTAGGTTAGGTTAGGTTAGGTTAGGTTAGGTTAGGTTAGGTTAGGTTAGGTTAGGTTAGGTTAGGTTAGGTTAGGTTAGGTTAGGTTAGGTTAGGTTAGGTTAGGTTAGGTTAGGTTAGGTTAGGTTAGGTTAGGTTAGGTTAGGTTAGGTTAGGTTAGGTTAGGTTAGGTTAGGTTAGGTTAGGTTAGGTTAGGTTAGGTTAGGTTAGGTTAGGTTAGGTTAGGTTAGGTTAGGTTAGGTTAGGTTAGGTTAGGTTAGGTTAGGTTAGGTTAGGTTAGGTTAGGTTAGGTTAGGTTAGGTTAGGTTAGGTTAGGTTAGGTTAGGTTAGGTTAGGTTAGGTTAGGTTAGGTTAGGTTAGGTTAGGTTAGGTTAGGTTAGGTTAGGTTAGGTTAGGTTAGGTTAGGTTAGGTTAGGTTAGGTTAGGTTAGGTTAGGTTAGGTTAGGTTAGGTTAGGTTAGGTTAGGTTAGGTTAGGTTAGGTTAGGTTAGGTTAGGTTAGGTTAGGTTAGGTTAGGTTAGGTTAGGTTAGGTTAGGTTAGGTTAGGTTAGGTTAGGTTAGGTTAGGTTAGGTTAGGTTAGGTTAGGTTAGGTTAGGTTAGGTTAGGTTAGGTTAGGTTAGGTTAGGTTAGGTTAGGTTAGGTTAGGTTAGGTTAGGTTAGGTTAGGTTAGGTTAGGTTAGGTTAGGTTAGGTTAGGTTAGGTTAGGTTAGGTTAGGTTAGGTTAGGTTAGGTTAGGTTAGGTTAGGTTAGGTTAGGTTAGGTTAGGTTAGGTTAGGTTAGGTTAGGTTAGGTTAGGTTAGGTTAGGTTAGGTTAGGTTAGGTTAGGTTAGGTTAGGTTAGGTTAGGTTAGGTTAGGTTAGGTTAGGTTAGGTTAGGTTAGGTTAGGTTAGGTTAGGTTAGGTTAGGTTAGGTTAGGTTAGGTTAGGTTAGGTTAGGTTAGGTTAGGTTAGGTTAGGTTAGGTTAGGTTAGGTTAGGTTAGGTTAGGTTAGGTTAGGTTAGGTTAGGTTAGGTTAGGTTAGGTTAGGTTAGGTTAGGTTAGGTTAGGTTAGGTTAGGTTAGGTTAGGTTAGGTTAGGTTAGGTTAGGTTAGGTTAGGTTAGGTTAGGTTAGGTTAGGTTAGGTTAGGTTAGGTTAGGTTAGGTTAGGTTAGGTTAGGTTAGGTTAGGTTAGGTTAGGTTAGGTTAGGTTAGGTTAGGTTAGGTTAGGTTAGGTTAGGTTAGGTTAGGTTAGGTTAGGTTAGGTTAGGTTAGGTTAGGTTAGGTTAGGTTAGGTTAGGTTAGGTTAGGTTAGGTTAGGTTAGGTTAGGTTAGGTTAGGTTAGGTTAGGTTAGG